>LGRX02025458.1:0-19951 GCA_001247695.2 Cymbomonas tetramitiformis | reverse complement strand
TCTTCAATAGACCTTCGTCGTCCGAGTAATGAACAACGTTCCGAATTGCGAAAGTCGATAGTGGGAGGGAAACCTCCGCCACCCGCTTCTGCTCCGCCACCACCCACCGGGTCTCCACCTGCACCTCGTAGGAACAGCGTCAAAGAGGTGCGACCTGTGTGGGTGTGGTTGGATGTTCTAAGCCTGACTTGCGTCATTCAGTCGACAACCCTTTCCAAACCAGTGAAATGCCGCCGGAATGCTGTGACAAAAATCCTCCTTTTCCTCAACTAATGCAGCAGTCCCAGGGCAGTTAGTTTTATGCGTGTAGGAAATATCGCAAGCCTCACTTGGTTTCATCAAGGAAAGTGGACATTAAATCAATTTCTTGCCAACAAACATGACGTCGGCCTCAGAGATGTAGTCACAAGCCACGCCTGCAGGAATCGCGCGACTTAAGTTTGACCCACGATCGCTGTTGTTCGTCAGTTTCACTCATTTATTTCCATGCAAAGTTATCCTCGCCAGAATTCCGCGCCACGTGCCGTTTCGCTTGCTCCTGCACTTATTTCCGGTTATTGTCACTTGAGAGTTTGCACGGGTGGGCATTCCTGGTCGCTTGCGTTACAGCTTCAAGCTGCTTTCATGGCCAACTCCGGTTCATCTCCGGCTGCTCCCGCTGCTACTTCACGCACCTCAGTTAGCGCCGCATCTCCCACGGCTTCGGCTTCTCCTCGTCCCTCAATTAGCGCTCCAAAACCTGCAATCGCTCAGGTTAATACACCCGAAGCCAGTGCTTCTCACGCTTTGCCACGGAGTAAAAGTTCACCTCTGGAAAATTACACAGAGGGGGGCCCGCAACCTCAGAAGGTCGACAACGTCCCAACCGGTGCCTCGAATCAAGCTTCTCCGAACACAGACGCGAGGAGAGGTGCGCCCCGGACGGGGAGCTTGTTCGTTAGCAAATCCTCGCGCGGCGGGACAGTGGGTGAACCGAGCAAGCGTCAAGCACCTCGGCGGGTTTCCATCAGCGTCCCTCCGACGTCCACTCTTGCCACCGAGGAGCATGAACCAGTCATCTGGCGCTCCATTAAGGAGGAAGAGGAGCAAACCAAGAAGCTTGAGGTGGCTGAGAAGAAGACCAAAATTCTCGAGGGCATGTCGCAGCTGCTGCACGATAAGGAGCAGACCATCATCGAGTCAGAAAAGCGTCTCCACGAGGGGGAGGAGCAGATTGCTTCGGAGTATCAGTCTACAATCCAGGAGCTCGAGTCCGAGATTGCCGAACTGCAGCGCGCGATGAGCGTCAAAGACGAGGTGGTAAGGAGCGCAGAGAAACAGCTGCAAGAGAAGAACCAAACTTTGACCGAGGTAATGATGTAGCTTTGGATGTTGCATCCGAGAGTGCAATTTCACACCTCGATGCCTAAAGTACTTCTGCACCTGCGAAACCTAAACTTCATCGGAACGAGTACACATCCTACTCGCTTCAGGAAGAGTCCCCACTTTATGAGAGAAATATACTGCGCGCCACAGTACTTTGGCAGGGCGTTTTACAAAACCGCACTTTGTCAGTAAGTTTTGGCTCTCTTTTTCAACCCAATGTCAGTCTCAAACTTCCTTTTGTAAGAAGGGAGTAAGTATCGAGTGTGAACAGCGTCTGAGTACAATTTGTGGTGCTCGTCCTGCAGGTGGAGGCGCAGCTGCTGAAAACGGAAGAGCTGCTCGTGCTGGAGGCCGAGCGAAATCGAGCGAAGCTGGACACTCTGATGGAAGAGAAGGATGGACTCGAAAAACAGGTGGTAGCGCTCGAGAACGAACTCGATAGCCGAGATGAGCAGGCAGCCATAATTATCGAACAGCGAGAGAGGATCGACGAATTGGAGAACGAGGCGGCGCTACGTGGCGACGGAGACGATACAGATGATGAACACGAGGAGCTGCATCAGCAGGTTGGCGAGCTCCAGGATCAGATTGGTTTCTGGCGGAAGGAGCTTGAATCTCGGGAGGAGCGCCTGGCAGCATTTGAACAACAGACGGAGAGCGTGAAGACGGAGGCACACCAGGCGATGGGGGACGCGGAGTCACTGGAGCACGAGTTGGCCACCTGCAAGCGTGAGCTGGAGCAGGAGCGCCTTAAGGTCGAGGCGAAAGACCAGCAGCTAGAGGAAGTCCGGACTCAGGTGACCGAGCACTATACAACCTCTGTAAGGGATACCGAGGCTCACCTGGAGCGAGTGAATAACAGCGCTGTGGAGAAGGAAAAAGACTTGCTACACAAAACAGCGGAGCTTGCAGATAGCAGCATCCGCATCGCGCAGCTAGAGAAGGACCTGAGCGACAAGGACGAGATGCTTGCGAAGACCTCGGGCGATATCTCCACCTGGCAGTCCATTATGATAAACACAGAGAGCCGTGCCACTGCCCTGCTTGCGGACGTGGAGAGGATCTCCGAAAATCTGCTTGATGCAGAGAAGAAGATCCAGGAGAAAGAGGAGTACATAAGTGAACTCGAGCGGGAGGTGCAAGTCTTGACGACAGAGGCAGAGGAGCGTGCGGCAGAGCTGTCTAGGCGGGAGAAGGATCTCGCCGAGATGCACATACGCCTTGAGAAGTCGACGGTGACTTTGGAGCAGACCAAGGGGCAGGTGGCTGCCCAAAAGACGAAAATTGCCACCACGGAGAAAGAACTGACTGAGTCGCGGGATGCAATGAACGCGGACGAGAAGGCGCTCACCGCACTGAGCAGCGAGTTGGCTGAGGTGAAAATTGAAAGGGATACTTTAGTCTCGGATCTGGCTGCATCTGGGGAGAAGGTGACTGGATTGTCAACGCAACTGGAAGAGAGCAAGGAGCAAGTGCTGGCCCTCGTGGCAAATTCCCCACAGGTCGTCGGGTCTGCGCCTCAGGTGGCCAGTGCAGAGCTCGTCGAGCTGAAGCGGCAACTTGCGGAGCTGCTTAGTATCATTAAGGAGTGCGCCACTGGTGTGAAGCCACCTCCTTCTCCTCACTCTGGGCCGTCGGAGAGGCGGAGATCTTCGGTGAGTACTCTAATATCCTTCAAAGCCATAAGAAGGTTGCAATCTAGCTCTTGTTTCACTTCAGGTCCTTGCGTGCCTTGAATAGTTTTATCCCACAGATGTTCTGCATAACGGTAGTACGCAAGAGTCATGCTGGATCGAGGCGTACGCAGTGTATCTCCAGCCCAGTTAGAGGTTCTGTCCATTATCTTATACCTTTTCTGCCTTTTCCATCCTACTCTAACTGAGGTGTAAACCTAGAGGAAAAGGACAACTAATCTTTTGCCTTCAATGCTCGGCACAAGCTTTGAATCTTGTTCCTCTGTGCAAGAGTAGCCCTCTACAGCAAAGAATATCAGCTCTCAATGTCACGGTGCGGGTACTTTGGTGTATACAGATTGTTATTCCCGAGAGTGAGCGGAACGTGCTGGCGAAGATTATTGCCAAAGTTGGGGAGCGTGTGCTAAACGAGGAGTTCAACGGCGGTGGGGCGAGTGAGCCTAACCTCGGCTATGCACGTTCCAACTCCTTCGAAGGGGAAGGCCGGACTTGGGCTGGCACATCCACTGCAAAAGAACAACCCTCCAGCGCATACCGCGCCTCACAGTTCTTGCCAGCTGGCGGAGCCACGCCTTCAAAAGAGCCCTCTCCGCAGCCCTCTCAGCTGGCTGCAAGCCCTGCAACTCCCGTATTTCCGAAGGCCGCGCCAGAGCCAGTTCCCGAACCATACACTGCACCTGCTGTTGTCCGTCGCTACAGCATTGCTGCAACTCCAGACGTTTGTGCGGGAGAGGAACCCGTCGTTGAGACCCCGAGTGTGACACCACCCCCTGCACGGCGCGTGAGCACGGTGCAAGACGTGCGAGCAGCGGTCACTGGAGATGATAGTGACACTTCGCATAGCGAAGAAGGTTCAGAGATGGAGGCTTCTGGGCATGTCTGGCTCTCCGTGCCGAGGCTCCGTACTCCGAGATCTCATCGGCCTGCCCCGGCGGGCCCGCCCCCGGCAATAGCTCGAAGATTGCAGCTGGATGCTCGTAGTAGAAGGCGGAAAGCCAATTCCAGAAGATAGAGGAGCTCTTCTGGTTAGATCCATCTTGAGAGATTTACACAGCAGGTACAGAAAGATTGTCGTCACAATTAGTTGCGATAAATAGGGATATATTTATTCTGTAAATATCCGCATCCATCATGGTATGTCACGCATGTGTTGCAGACTTTGTATCACTATACTGTTGCACACAGTAGAGTTGCCATCATGTGAACAGTTGGCAACTCACATGTGATAGGTGCATCTACACAGTGAATTGTGTTGGAAAAGAGCCATGCGCTCTGCAACTGAGCTATGAGCCATTACATGCCTACTCGGCACCATTGGAAGCGAACCATGTATGCCTAGTTGCTGGATTATTCTGTGACCTAGCTGCAAAATCGGGATTTGCCGATTAGATTTCCATACATATAGAAATTGATCGTTTGAATTTTTGATCTAACTTACAACCTCGCAATAATGATCGAAATCCTCAGATCCAACAGCGCCCACCGTGCTAAATCCCACGGGATGGGAATTGCCTGTAGCCGCTGAGACCACCACGAGCCTATAACTCTATTTTCTTCATCGCGGGTGTGATGGGACCCTTCGTACCGCTGCGAAGTTAATGCTCCAGCACCTGAATCTTGTCCAACGGAGATGAGTTCGAGCGTGGCGGAGTCAATATTGTCGTCACCAGTGCTGACGGAAGCCTCGCCAGCGGTCCCTGCCGCACCACTCAGGTCCGCGTGCAGCGCTTCCCAGCTCGTGAGGACACGGGTGATCAGGTCCAGAAGGGCGCGTCTTGGCCATCTCTCTCAGTAGGAGAGTCCGTAGACTTACAGTACATCTCACCGAGAGGCGATGCCACCTTTCTCGGGATCGAAAGCCAAAACCTCCCCTCCCCTCCTCTGAAGATGACCCCGACAGCCCCACATGCTTTTTTCAAATTGTTTGATCTTCGGCAAAAGCCCAAAGTACCCCCTTTATTCAGGCCTTCGGGAACCAAATCAAAGCCCGCCCCCACCCCCCCATCTTCCTGGGACCTAAAGGGTCACCCCCCACCCAAACGTTTTGCGGGGCAACGTTTTTGAAAATCGACGTCCTATAAGAGCACCCGTGTGGGAGGGGAAGTAGAGCTGACGAATGTTCCATAGCGAGGCGGGTGACTAATATTTTTATTATCCCGGACGGCCCAAATCGCCCCCCGGCAACCAAACAATTTACGGTGTCTCCTACCCCTAAACTTAATGTACTAGGGCACATGAGTGCACAAGTGACAGACGTGCCAGAAGTGTGCCAGGGGTCAGTGGTACACCTCAGCCGTGCAATTTGCAGGTTGTACTTCTGTACGATGGGGCAGCTCAATGGAAATGGGTACCGACCGAACGGGACCCCAGAGCCATTGACTGTGTACTATGGGGACCAGACAGAGCCGAATATTGCTGGCAGAATATTATTGTCATGGCTTCTGGAGCGCTACGCCGCTGGGAGCGTAGGCGGGGTGGTGGCTGGTTTCTGGAAGACGCCACTCGAGCGAAGGAGCCCGTAGCGCCAATCTCATTAGCGATCAGTAATGCTCGTTGGAAGTATTTGACTGAGACTGACGAGTATCGCGGAATTCCATACACTGGTCGTCCGAAGAAATCGACGCCTACGAACAATGACGATTCGGGTGCAGGTGCTGTGGCCTGGAGTAAGGAGAAGCTGCCAGATTCGGATGACGACGATGACACGGGTACTACTGACCTAAAAATGACACTGATACTGCCAGTCCGAAATGGGAGTATGGCACGCCTGCCGATTATGACTCTGAGGATGACGTCAGCGAGTTCGATGACCTGGTAGCTGACGATGCTGAGGAACAGGCTGAAGCTCGGAGGCTGAAGAGACAGGGATTGCAGTTGATCCTGGATGACAAGGTTGAACTTATCTGGGTGCCAAAGGGCGCATCTCCGTCATCACCCGTTCAGCAGGAGGATCAGCCTATCCCCGAGCAGAATTCTGGTGCCGTCTCTGGTTGTGCCCGAGCTCGAGGTGTGGGGACCAAATCTAAGCTGAAGAGTCAACCTACCAAGCCTGGAAACATCGACAGTGATGCCGAAGCTGAGTTGGCTCCTCGGAGGAAAAGAGTCAGAGGCAACTAGATAAGCTAGAGGGAAATTAATGTGCGGAGTCCCTGATTAAGATGTGTATAGGTGGCAGAATATGATCGATGCTAGCCAACACATGCCATCAGATATTTGGGAGGAGCTCCCTGAAAGTATAATACGACATGAATTGTAGCCCAGTGGAGGCTGTTCTAGCTTGAAGTAATTATTTGGAAGAGCTTTGTCTCACCATGTTAAAATACTGGTAGTATTTCCTGACATAAAGATATTGCAATTGCCCGATTGTAGCCTTGTTCAAGAAGGACGAGTGACAGGTATGATGCCATTCACGATTATGACATGATGACACAATGGCAAGATGATAGGTGACATCAGATCCCAAGTATCAGAATGACATAACATGACTACTGCACCCACAGCAGATCAGACTCGAGAGAAATGGGGGGAAACAACCCAGAGCTTGATAGGTCGAACAGAATTGGAGGGAAAGCAGGAGGACCTCCAATAACTGCCACATCAACAGATCTGTGATCATGCAGTTAGAATATAAGCGAGAACTGATGCAGATCCCAACTGATTGGTAGTTGCAGTCGGATGACTGCTTACATGAAAAGAACTGAACAGGAAGTGGCCGTGGCAGGCGTGTGCCGATTTCGAGGTAGTCCGAGGAAACCGAATCGGCACAGTTACTGTTTAAAGAGCTGAGCAAGCTCTGAGAGTTCAGTTTCGAATTAGTTAAAATATACAGTCCATCTGTAAATTATCTGATAAGAGCAACGAAGCATACTTATGTAAACAAAGAAAGATCCGTATTATTCTTGTGAAGAATGGTGTTCCATGTGTAGAGTAGTCTGCCCCGAACAACTGGTATCAGGTAAACGCGGTTCCCGAAATTCTACGCGGGCCTTTGTCGTATCGTAAATCTCACCAGCCACCACACCGTAGATCCAGCACTCGTATCGAGTGGAAAATCAGCAAAATCTTAGTAGCATATGCTTGTTAAGCATCGAGAAACGTGAAATCTGAAAACCGTGTTGTCATTACCCGAATTTTACCCCACGTTACCCTGATTTTACCATGGATCAAGTAGAGTGGAGACTCCAACTATTACTGGTTGACTACACACTATCGCGTGCACTCGACTGGCGTGTACATCATAGGATGCACCACCGGCAAGATTTGGAACGCAACCAAGAAAAAAATGTCTGCTGGCTCCATACAACGATAAGAAAAGTAAACAGGTCATTCTATCTTAGTGAACTGCGCCCTCGCTGCTTGCTATGATATATCCAGGCTGTTCGTATCTTGCGTCTCGGCGTCTCAGCGTCTCATTGTCTCAGCGTCTCAGCGTCCCATATTACCCCCCATACCATCCCATATTGCACCTTCATAGCATCCCTAGCCACCCCACACATCCCCACTGTCCTACAACCAACCCTAGAGTATGATATCGCGCACTAGAAAATCAACTCTTGCTAATCGCGTTGTCCTGCTGTACTGCTGCTGGAAATTTTACCTCGCTTTACCTTGCGGTTAACTATATTGTTTGCAATTTTCAGCGTCATAATTGAGATCGGGAGCATCGATTTAGTCTATTAGAATGTATTGCGGCACTCTCGGTAGGCCTTAAGGCATATTTCGTCCTTGAACATCATTCGGTAATACTTTGGTATTACCGACCTTACCTTTACTAGATAATTTACCGGTATTACCAAGGCCCTTATTTCATTACAAGGTAAAATGTGAGCCTTAACCCCAAGATGATGACAGCGAGGATGAGGAGGACTTGGAGAGCTTGGTGTCCGGCTCGGACAGCGAAGATGGGGAGGTCCCCCTTGACGAGATGCTTGAGGATGTGGTGGATCAGCCTAAGAGGAGAAGGACAACCATCACTGTGGCGGCAGCTGCAGTTCAGAGCAACCACGGCGTGGAAGACTTCAGCGCGAGGGGCAGAGTGCACGCAGGAACCATGGAGGCCGAGGCCTACGAGTTGCTGAAGAAGAGGATGCTCGGTGGGCTCACTGAAGAGCAGATCGCACCTATGGCGTAGGTCCAGCCGGTGTGCAAGCTGTTGAACGACAAGTTGGCGCAGGGTATGGCCCTCGTGGCCTCTGGTGGTTTGCTGATGCTGTACAAGGCGCTCCTCCTGGACTGAACAAGGCTACAATTAAGCAATTGCAATATCTTTATGGCAGGAAAGATTGACCAGTATTTTATCAGGTTGAGCAACAGCTCCTCCAAATAATTACTTCAAGCTAGAACAGCCGCCACTGGGCAAGAATTCATGTCTTATACTTTCAAGGCGCGCAGTTCATATCTCTAATCGATCTGTCCCATGTCGGCTGGCATATCATCATCTGCCACCTATACAAATCCTAATCAGAGAATCTGCATTTGGACAATCCTAATCAAGACAGTTGATTTCATTGTCCCTTGCTGGTCTTTGCCTTCTTCCTACGAGGAGCCACGTCCTGCACTTCTTCATCATCACTGTCACTGCCTCGGGTACATTCCAAATAAGCTATGTGCTCAGCTGTCCAACAGGCAGGATATTTCCTGGGTTGCCTCTTCGTCACTTCGGACACCCTAGCATTATTTTCACTCATTGAAGTCAATCAAGTATCTGGCCCAGATGGTTCCTTCGGTTGTACTTGAACAGTCTCCGCCACAGAGGCTGGAGCATCCTCAGATATGGCCTCAGACTTCTGCTCGGTGATAGGGTGATCCTCTGGCTGAACGGGTGAGGTCGGGGAGGTGCCCTTTGGCACCCAGATAAGTTCACCCTTATCATCCATGATCAACTGCAGTCCCAGTCTCTTCAACTTTCGAGCTTCAGCTTGTTCTTCGGCATCGACAGCTACCAAGTCATCGAACTCGCTGACGTCATCCTCGGTGTCATCATATTCAGGCGAGGCAGGCTCCCATTTCGGACTGGCAGTATCCATGTCATGCTTACTGTCCGTGACACCCGCGTCATCATTGTCATCCGAATCTGGTAGCTTCTCCTTACTCCAGGTCACAGCACCTGCACCCGAATCGTCACTGTTCGTAGGCGTCGATTGTACAGACTTACGCTCCTTGTATGGAATTCCGCGATACTCATACTCGTCAGTCACACTCGTCTGATTCCAGTACGCAACGCTGAGCGGTAATGAAAATGGCGCTACCGGCTCCTTCGGTCGAGTGGCGTCTTCCAGAAACCAGCCACCGCCCCTATTACGCTCCCAGCGGCGTAGCGCTCCAGAAGGGTGGACGATAATATGCTGCCAGCTATAATCGAGCCCAGGCTTTCGCTCCTCATAGTACGAAGTCAATGGCTCGGGAGTCCCCTTCCGAGCCCATTGCCATTTCACTGCCCCACTACGCATAAATACAATATGCCAATCGAATGGCTTGACATGGCCAGTGTTCCCTGGCACAACTCCTCCCCTCTTAGCTTGTTAGTACAAAGAGATGATAACTCAGAGTCATTTGTACAGCAGCTAAGATCCAGACACAGATCAGCCATGCGTATGTATGCTAGGACAACACACGGTGTCATGCGCGGATGACTCAGCAATGTCATACATGCCAGAAGTGTCATACGCGCCTTACAGCATTAGCGCCCGAGACCCCTGTGGAGGAAGAGACCCCCCTTATATGGGAGTACACAGTACCACTGTACTGTGTAATAATGTGACATGTAGAATACTGGCACATCATACTGCATGATAATGTAGTACAAGCATATGATAGGTTGATGAGACTTGGCCATGCTGACTAGGATTACCTCAGAGAGCTGAGTGAATATTAAGCAATGGCCAAGGCCAAAGAAACAGTTGAGTTTCCAAGAGTAAAGACAAGCCAATATGGCAAAAGATATAACCTAATTCTTATATGCAAGTATATGCATTGAGTCTGGACATAGATCCTAAGAACCAGCATAGTTTGGTTAGCATCAAATAAGATATAGAGCATAATATAGAACCTTGCACTATATCTTATCCACAAGTAGTTTCACAGTGACTGTTAAGTAGAGGGTTTAGTACTGCCTCCTACAAAATGGTATCAGTGTGCTACGCACCACCACCACCACCACCGCTTCCACAAAAAAAAAATTTTACTTTCGAATTATGACTTTTCCGACGACTTTATACCGTGACTTCGGCTTCAATGTTATTTGAAATCTGCCAGTGTGTGTTACGCCTTCCCTGACGAGGCTTCGGTTACGGCTTTTATCGGCTCACTGGCTTGGGATGCCCGCATAAATTATCTTTTATTTGCTTGCAAAAGCGAGTTTCTTCTTCAGCGCGTTGTGTAATTGTAGTTCATACTGAATTCTGGAAATCGGGCGCTTTTAGGGCCTAAAAGCGCCCACCTGCAGTGCTCTAGCGTCCTGCCAGGGTGCAGTGCTTTCGAGCTCGTGTGTCGCCATGGTGCTTGGGCCAGCGCGAGTTGCCTTAGAATTGTCAATTGATACGAGGTCTTCTTTGGCGCGTTGATCTGGGGTTTTAGAATTTTGAGCTACTTGAGCGAGGCCTCCTACTGTGGCACGGTGTGCCACAAAGACAGTAATGGAACCTGGTAGTTCGTCGTGTGTATCGCGAGGCAGAGGAAGCGACTTCCAACTCCCATGTTACTTTTACGAATGCGGACGAGTTCCAGCTCGACGTGCTGTTTGGCAATGATTAATTTTCGGCTTAGCGAGCGCCAGTGAGGCAGGGCCCTGCCTACTTTGAAACTTTGATGTCGTTGCGTTGGCAATTCTACGTGCGTTCTGCGCCTGCGACTCGTGAATTAGCCGTACAAATTGTGTCGAGAATTCTTATTTTTACTTGGATCATGGTTTGGGATTGTTTGGGATTCTACCTCTTGGCGCTGGCTTCATATTTGCGTCGGACGACTGGACGACTTCAAGTTTGTCTTACTCGCTGGCAGCTATGCGCCGCTAATTCTTTTTGAAATCTGTTCCTGGTTTTTGAATGTGTTCGATGTAGTATTCGCCTCTATGGGCTTGGCGATTGAGTGGGTTTGCGACGTTCTTCTTTCGTGCTTATGGCTATCTCGCGTGATGCAGCTTTGAGATTGCAGTTTCGTGGTCTGCGGGCGTGGGCGACCTCAATTATCCTTGCGACTATGCGGGATGAGGCAAGTTTATGGCGGGGAGTCTGAAAATTTGCTCCGACTTTGCGAAGAATTCCTGATTTTGTTGCAATTCAGCACTCCAGCGTTCTTAACAATGGCTAACCCTAGGTGGTATCGCGTTGTGGCGTTGCTTTGGCTTCTGTGAGCCGGCCGTTGACCAATTTTGCTCAATTTATTTTCGTCTTGCGTCTTCAAGTTCGCTGGAGGGCTTTTGCTGAGATTTGGTGGCGGCAGTTGGTTATCTGCTGTTGGACCTCGTCTTCTCTCTCATACTTTTATCGCTTGCGGCGGAAGCTAGCGAATCTTCCTCGGTTGATTTGTGTGTTTCTCCACCTACGTTTGGCGCTCCTGGGTTGGCGGGATTGCACTTGCGGCTTGAGCTTGAAGCTCTTCGCTTGTGCTCGCTTGGCGGCTCCGACGGCATGGCGCTTCCAGATCCTGGCATGACAGCGGGGGGGGAGGAGCTGCGAGATACAGTGCTGGATGCCAGGAATAGGTCTTTTGTGTTCGCGCGAGACGTCCACCAGGCGCAGCACAGTGCACCACAGGCGGCGGTGCGGCTCGGTGCGTCCGCGGCGGCGCTGCATAGTGCGTCACCAGCAGCGGCGCAGCACTTGGCGCTTCCAGCGGCGGCGCATCACAGTGCGCCACCAGCGGCGGCGCGGCACTACTATTGCCAAGGCCAAGCACTGGGAGTTAGCTCGCGATCTCCAACAACACAGTGGGAAGCAGGGCCGGAGGCGGCACGCGGCTTGCGGCATCCCAAGCATGGCTCACGACAGCGGGTACGGCTAGCGCGCGGTGCAGAGCTTGCGTCGAGTGGGCCGGCGGCAGATAGCTCGCGACACCGACAACGAGAGCACTTATCGCATAACGCACAGTTAGCAGCACGCATCCCACGCGTGGCCATGCCCCTCACGCTCAGCACGCGGTGCCCAGCGCTCCGTGTGGATTTGCAAGCCTCGACGCTCTGCAAAGACGCGCCGGCACCCAAGGCCGACCACGACATAGCATGGACCTATCAGGACCTCCTGTATGCAGACGGTAGTTGGTGCCCCCCAGAGCCGCAGAAGCACGATGCCCAGCGACCGGCGCATGACGCACTGCTGCTTGCCCCACCAATGCATGGTGTGGAGCGGGCAGCGTGGGGCATGACTTGGACTTACGAGGACCTCCTCTATGCGGGCGGTAGTTGGTGCCCCCCGGAGCCACCAAAGCGCGATGGGCAGCGATTGGTGCGTAGCGCGTCGCTGCCAGTCCCACCAGCGCAGGGTTCGGAACAGGCGGCACTCGACGAGCCGCAACTGGCGTGTAGCGTACAGCTTCCAGCGTCATCAGCATACAGTGCAGAGCGGAGCATGACTAAGACGCCGTCCGGAGAATGTGCGCGGCTGCCACCCACCAGAGAGCACGCGCGAATGCCACACACCGGCACAGCGAAGGCGCCGCCCACAGAGTGCGCGCGGCTGCCACACAGTGGTACCACCGACGTAAAGCTTGGGCAGCGCGCGCGACAGACACCCGAGACTCAGCCACTGGAGCGCATACGGCCACCTAGTGGCGTCGCTGGGGAGCGGGAAGCGCACCCTTCTCGGCGGCGCGCCAAGAAGCGGAGGCATATGCAGCGATCGCGGGAGGCGAGTAGGAAGCGTGGTGCCCGGGGCATGCGAGGCTCAGCACCTACGAGGCGAGGTAATCGTGGGGGTTCACGTAGCATCCGAGGCGGGAGATCAGGAGGTCGCATCGTGGTGTTCAAGCCCTACGAGGGGGCATGCGAGGCATATCGAGTGGGCATCACGAGTGCCCACGCCCTTCCCTTGGATCCGAAAGAAAGCGTCCAGGCGTGGACCGCTTTTCTTTTGGGGGGGAAGAGAGCGCGCCGCGGGTGGCACACGATGACCACCGCGAGCGCGCCGAGCGCACCGCCACGAGGCAGCCGGATAGATGGCCGCTGTCTCGGGCCGCGTGACGCGCAGCTGCCCCACCAGGCACGCCATACTCATGGTGCCTAGGGGTGGCGCGCAGCGTGTGCACGGCGACCGGGCGCCATCGAGGCTCTTCGGAGAGGAGATGAGCGGGCCTGGGAGCGTCACACCGCACACGCGTGCCCCGGCGACGAGCGCGGAGCGCAGCACCCACGTGAGGGTCGCTGCTGAGGCCTGTGTGGCCGACGCTCCGGGCGAGATGGCGCCCAGCGATGGGACGCCTCGCCACACGCAGACAAGGGGCGCCGCCCTTGTGCTCGTGTCGCTACAGGGTGAGCACGAGAGGTGCTCGCCCGCGCCCTTCCCCACGGCGCCATGAGAAAGCGTCCAGGCGTGGACCGCTTTTCTTTTGGGGGGGAAGAGAGCGCGCCGCGGGTGGCACACGATGACCACCGCGAGCGCGCCGAGCGCACCGCCACGAGGCAGCCGGATAGATGGCCGCTGTCTCGGGCCGCGTGACGCGCAGCTGCCCCACCAGGCACGCCATACTCATGGTGCCTAGGGGTGGCGCGCAGCGTGTGCACGGCGACCGGGCGCCATCGAGGCTCTTCGGAGAGGAGATGAGCGCGCCTGGGAGCGTCACACCGCACACGCGTGCCCCGGCGACGAGCGCGGAGCGCAGCACCCACGTGAGGGTCGCTGCTGAGGCCTGTGTGGCCGACGCTCCGGGCGAGATGGCGCCCAGCGATGGGACGCCTCGCCACACGCAGACAAGGGGCGCCGCCCTTGTGCTCGTGTCGCTACAGGGTGAGCACGAGAGGTGCTCGCCCGCGCCCTTCCCCACGGCGCCATGAGAAAGCGTCCAGGCGTGGACCGCTTTTCTTTTGGGGGGGAAGAGAGCGCGCCGCGGGTGGCACACGATGACCACCGCGAGCGCGCCGAGCGTACCGCCACGAGGCAGCCGGATAGATGGCCGCTGTCTCGGGCCGCGTGACGCGCAGCTGCCCCACCAGGCACGCCATACTCATGGTGCCTAGGGGTGGCGCGCAGCGTGTGCACGGCGACCGGGCGCCATCGAGGCTCTTCGGAGAGGAGATGAGCGGGCCTGGGAGCGTCACACCGCACACGCGTGCCCCGGCGACGAGCGCGGAGCGCAGCACCCACGTGAGGGTCGCTGCTGAGGCCTGTGTGGCCGACGCTCCGGGCGAGATGGCGCCCAGCGATGGGACGCTCGCCACACGCAGACAAGGGGCGCCGCCCTTGTGCTCGTGTCGCTACAGGGTGAGCACGAGAGGTGCTCGCCCGCGCCCTTCCCCACGGCGCCAGGAGAAAGCGTCCAGGCGTGGACCGCTTTTCTTTTGGGGGGGAAGAGAGCGCGCCGCGGGTGGCACACGATGACCACCGCGAGCGCGCCGAGCGCACCGCCACGAGGCAGCCGGATAGATGGCCGCTGTCTCGGGCCGCGTGACGCGCAGCTGCCCCACCAGGCACGCCATACTCATGGTGCCTAGGGGTGGCGCGCAGCGTGTGCACGGCGACCGGCGCCATCGAGGCTCTTCGGAGAGGAGATGAGCGGGCCTGGGAGCGTCACACCGCACACGCGTGCCCCGGCGACGAGCGCGGAGCGCAGCACCCACGTGAGGGTCGCTGCTGAGGCCTGTGTGGCCGACGCTCCGGGCGAGATGGCGCCCAGCGATGGGACGCTTCGCCACACGCAGACAAGGGGCGCCGCCCTTGTGCTCGTGTCGCTACAGGGTGAGCACGAGAGGTGCTCACCCGCGCCCTTCCCGGCGCCAGGAGAAAGCGTCCAGGCGTGGACCGCTTTTCTTTTGGGGGGGAAGAGAGCGCGCCGCAGGTGGCACACGATGACCACCGCGAGCGCGCCGAGCGCACCGCCACGAGGCAGCCGGATAGATGGCCGCTGTCTCGGGCCGCGTGACGCGCAGCTGCCCACCAGGCACGCCATACTCATGGTGCCTAGGGGTGGCGCGCAGCGTGTGCACGGCGACCGGGCGCCATCGAGGCTCTTCGGAGAGGAGATGAGCGCGCCTGGGAGCGTCACACCGCACGCGTGCCCCGGCGACGAGCGCGGAGCGCAGCACCCACGTGAGGGTCGCTGCTGAGGCCTGTGTGGCCGACGCTCCGGGCGAGATGGCGCCCAGCGATGGGACGCCTCGCCACACGCAGACAAGGGACGCCGCCCTTGTGCTCGTGTCGCTACGGGGTGAGCACGAGAGGTGCTCGCCCGCGCCCTTCCCCACGGCGCCATGAGAAAGCGTCCAGGCGTGGACCGCTTTTCTTTTGGGGGGGAAGAGAGCGCGCCGCGCGCACTGCCACGCTAGCCATTTCTTTCATGGTGAGGACGTGGCCCAGCCGCTGGCGAGGGGCGCTCTTGGACGCACGCGAGTTGAGGACCTGGTGAACCTATGGCATACGGTTGAAGCGGACGACGCGTAGTAGACGGAGAACTGAGTTTGTGCGCCTGCACGAGGAGCATATGTGACCTCTTGACCGAGGTCCCCTACTTGCAAAGATTTTTGTTCCGTATTATCGACAGCCTTGGTAGCCGATGCGAGTGTTATGACCATCATGATGGCGGGAAATTGAAGACCGAAAGCTGCCTTGATATGAGTAGTGTGCCGCTGTGAGGAGCGCCAGCGATGTGACCTTAGTGGAGCCCTCAAGCTAATTAGATGAGCAAACGCGATGAGCAAAGTAGTAACGTATATGTTCGCGAGGACGCTTCCCACGTGAAGGGGGGGGGAGTTGTGCTAGGTGGCTACTGCCCCACAGTACTTGTCATAGTACTTTCGAGCTCGAAAGTACTATGACAAGTACTTTCACGCCATAATTTTTTTCGGTGTCTTTTAAGGCTACGGTCATACTGCCCTTCATATTATGTTGACTTTGTGACCCAAACATGATTGTCTTTTGTGCCATTGGCCTCTAAACCACTTGTCGCCTTCCCACTGGATGCATATTGCCGAGGGGGTAGCATTTTTTGTTACATTGCGGTTTCCGCACTGGGTGTTCAAACAGTTGGCCATCTTTACGAATTTTTTTGGAGTAGCTCTTGGCTTGATATTGCCCGGGCGACCACACATATCCAAGGGGTGTATGTTGGCCAATGATGTTTGTGGGTGTGAGCCTGTTGGCGTGATGCCATTTGTGGTAATAAGTTGCAGGTTAAACCCAACCCTACAAGTGTGTTTACACAAATCAATCTCATGGTAGGTTGGGGTACACAAGAAGCATGGCATGGATTCTCCCAACGGGCACCCTTGTACCGAGTATCGCTCGGTGATGATGTATAACGATGTTGCGGACTACGAGACCCATTTTGGGGGACCCGGGTCGATGTCTAAGGTGCATATTCGAGTTATGAAGAGATGCCAGAGCCTAGCAGACATCGTACTAGTACGCATGCACAAGTAGCATACCATGGATTTTCCCAATAGTCACCCTTGTACCGAGTATCGCTCGGAGATGATGTACAACGATGTTGTGGACTACGAGACCCATTTTCGGGGACCCCGGTCGATGTCTAAGGTGCATATTGGAGCTTTGAAGAGATGCCAGGGCCTAGCGGACAGCGTACTAGTACGCATACACAAGTAGCATACCATGGATTCTCCCAACGGGCACCCTTGTACCGAGTATCGCTCGGAGATGATTTGTAACGATGTTGTGGACTACAAGGCCCATTTTCGGGGAACCCGGTCGATGTCTAAGGTGCATATTCGAGTTATGAAGAGATACCAGTGCCTAGCAGACAGCGTACTAGTACGCATACACAAGTAGCATGCCATGGATTCTCCCAATGGTCACCCTTGTACCGAGTATCGCTCGGTGATGATGTACAACGATGTTGTGGACTACGAGACCCATTTTGGGGACCCCGGTCGATGTCTAAGGTGCATTTTGGAGCTTTGAAGAGATGCCAGGGCCTAGCGGACAGCGTACTAGTACGCATACACAAGTAGCATACCATGGATTCTCCCAACGGGCACCCTTGTACCGAGTATCGCTCGGTGATGATGTATAACGATGTTATGGACTACGAGACCCATTTTTGGGGACCCCGGTCGATGTCTAAGGTGCATATTCGAGTTATGAAGAGATGCCAGGGCCTAGCAGACAGTGTACTAGTACGCATACACAAGTAGCATGCCATGGATTCTCCCGATGGTCACCCTTGTACCGAGTATCGCTCGGAGATGATTTGTAACGATGTTGTGGACTACGAGGCCCTTTTTGGACTTTAATCGAAGTATCATAGCAAAATGTGCAATATATATGATTATATACGTTTATGCAGCAGAGGGCAACCCTACATTGCGCCGCAATTAGTCGAGTATCTGATATATTTCATGAACTTATAATGATTTTCGTGCACTTATAGGGTCTTAAGGATGAAAATTTCCCATCATTCACGACTTTTGATGATAAACGATTTTTTGGGGATTTTTCTAGTATGGTGACCCTGCAAAAGTAGTGGGTAATGATCAAAGTCATCAATTTTGAGTCGTGGATGCATGATATATCCATATGTGTGAAGGTTTCCTAGTCAAGTGGAGTGTATGTGCATGAAATATCATGTCATAACTCACATAACTCTAAGTAACGAAGAGGTTATGACGTTTTGGGTTTCGACAAGGAAACCCTGATTTTGGGGGCTATTTCTTTGCTCCAGCCTGCGCATACCCACGAGAAGAAAACGGCACGGCGAGCTCGATGTGTGATGGAGGTAGCACTAGGGTGTGCAAAACATCAAAGTAGATATCAATATAGATTTTTTGAGACCTTAATGTGCTCGGACCTTCGCTCCATGGGATCACAATCAGGGATGCGGTACGATGGAACTCGAAATTTTATAAGTGAAAAACATCCAAAAAATCAGTTTTTCTCACATGCGGCGATAGTTGCCATGGTTATGGCAGGATACCGGCATTCTCATGGGGTAATGCATGTTGCACAGTTCGAGTACATCCCAATGAAGAGTCCTATCGCCCTATACGAATATATATGGCCATCTACCGAGCGAAAACACCTTCGTAGTCAAAGTACTTGTGATAGTACTTTCGAAATTAATTAATTTTCTGGTGTTTTATAGCATGAAAGCACACGCGATTTACTCACACCTAAAGTTGCTTGTAGCGTGCACTATCATTCAAAATAATTCAAAAGGGTCCGAAATGATTTTTCTGAGCTGTAACTTGACCCGTGGAACCTGTTGAAAAGGCCCCATAATGGTTTTACTAAAGTACTTGTGACAGTACTGGAGCGCGGGGCAGTAGCCATAGGACAACATACTGTGTCATGCGCGGATGACTCAGCGGTGTCATACATGCTAGCAGTGCCATACGCGCCTTACGATATTAGCGCCCGAGACCCCTGTTGAGGAAGAGACCCCCCTTACAGTAATCACTCACCTTTAAGAAAACCGGAGATTTGGGGTCAGCCAGCTAATTCCACCAACTTGCGTACCCCCCCCGCCAGCGCCAGCGTCCTATGGAATCGGTAAGAATTAGCAAGTATTTTCTTTCAATCAGCCAGCAATTCTCTTAAAAGTCCAATGATACACACTTAAAAAGGCGACATTTTCTAAATTTTCCGCCTGCGGCGCCAGCACCCATATTTCTTATTTTCGAGGATTCCATAGCTCAAAAAACCAGCCAGCTTTTCTCGACAACTTCAGTACCCCAAAAGCTGGCTGGTTTCTTATCGCCAGGTTTTCTTAAAGGTGAGTGATTCTTTGTGAGTAGAGTACAAGTACTAGTGTACGGTGTAATAAGGTGTCATAGTGAAGCACTGACACCTCATACTGCATGATACTGTAGTAGAAGCATATGATAGGTTAATGAGACTTGGCCATGCTGACTAGGATTAACTCAGGGAGTTGAGTGAATAAGTAATGGCCAAGGCCAAAGAAACAGTGGAGTTTCCAAGAGTAAATACAGCCGACATGGCAAAAGATGTAATCCTAATTCTTATATGCAAGTAATATGCATTGAGTCTGGTCATAGATCCTAAGAACCAGCATAGTTTGGTTAGCATTAAATAAGATATAGAGCATAATATAGAACCTTGCACTATATCTTATCCACAAGTAGTTTCACAGTGACTGTTAAGTAGAGGGTTTAGTACTGCCTCCTACACAAGCGGTCTGGAGGCTGTTAGGTCCATGTCTATTTCTGCTAAGGGGAAATTTTCGGAAGCTCTAGGAGCGCCGCCCCTTGTGTTTCTGCCTTCTATGATCACTCTTGGGTCTCCTACAGTAGCTTGTTTTATCAGCTCATTTATTTCTTCCTGTTGGTTTTCCCTCAGCTGGTGTAATTCATTTCTTGATTGAATTCCAAATTGGATATGCGTATAGGTGCACAGTGCCGCTGTGCCGCATTTGGAGCAAGTTGGGCTTCCTCCCAGCCCCATCCTATGTGCTCTATGGGGAGATGCTTGCAAGCCTGTGAGTTCTCTGCACCTATAGGCTGTGAAATACTTAGAGGCAATTTTTGATACATCCTTAGTTGGTTTCACATGATTCTCCTCCATTACAGTAATCACTCGGTAATAAGAAAACCCGCCAATAAGAAAGTAGCCAGCTTTACCAGGTTTATCACTGAAAATTTAAGAAAAGTGCTGGCTTATTGAAACAAAATGACCCACTATTCTTAGCGATTTTCATAGGACGCTGGCGCTGGAGGGGGGGGGTACCCAAGTTGGCGAATATTGCTGGCTGGCCCCAAATCTCCGGTTTTCTTA
>LGRX02025457.1:0-29214 GCA_001247695.2 Cymbomonas tetramitiformis | reverse complement strand
GCGATAGAGTGAAAGGGGCATGGACAGTGTTCAACAATGACCAGCTGTTTTTTAACACTGTATACTGCCTTCGGGTCTGGAGATATATTCTCCATCCAGCCCTTCAGCATGTGGATTTATCTTGTTCCCTTATCTATCGCCATCACTGACATCCAACACGCACATGTGTTTGTTGGATGGTATCTATGCATCATACATGTGATGTTGATTTATACTTGATCATATACACTTACTTGCTCAGTGTAATGTCAGCATGCATAGTAATGTCAGTGACTTATGTATTGTGCAGGTACTTACTGATGATTCAGTACACTTAAGGGTAGGGTGCCGGAAGGCTTCAAAACATTTTCTGGAACTTGATAGCAAATCCCATATTTAATCGATGAATAAAATAATTACTTTCAAAAATTCCTAGAGGCGAAATTTGCAACATGACCCCCTATTTTTATTGGCTAGGGTCCAAGAATGGGGTGTCGACGTGGTATCAAAAAAATCTGAGGCGATTCTATCGAACCAATTTCGAGATCTATTTTTTGTAGAATAAAAACAAGCAGATTAAGTAATACAATTGCCATAAAAATTATATCTCGAAAATGATTCGATAGAATCGCCTCAGATTTTTTTGATACCACGTGGACACCCCATTCTTGGACCCTAGCCAATAAAAATAGGGGGTCATGTTGCAAAATTCTGCGCTATAATTTTCAACAGGTGGCATCTTTACAATGTAATTTTAATTCTGCTAAGTATGGAAATTGTAATCAGTATTTTTTAATTCGTGGGAAGCTGGCACCCTACCCTTAAGTAAATTGATAGTGATCAATTATACAAGTTAATCCGTATACCACTGGACAGCATATAGCAAGTATGATGCATATCAATATAGTTATTAAATTGTTGTAATCGTGCACTTCTCATCATGATGGATGATGAGTTGAATGTTATATTTTCACAAGTGGCTCCGGTGTGTATTCCATCTTGATCAACAGGAGAACAGTTATCCCATCCCAAATCCTCCGTCGGGGATAACTGAGCTCATTCATGTCTTAATGACCAAGACTGGCGCCTTATACCATTTGGATTTCAATATAGCCTACTTGCAAGTTCTAGCATGTATATGTGATATGCATGTTGCAGTGTGATATAGGTGTATTGCTGGATAAACCCCCGGTTCCATGGGGTACAAGCCCATGGTCGGTTAGGCGCGGACAGATCGCCATGGAATCGATCAACAGAACTACACGATGGTTTACAGATAAGCCCTTACTTTTTAATCCTCTGCAAATACATCTATGTTGCACTGTTGGTATATGCATGTGTATGCCAACCGTTATCGTGATCAGGCTGGTATGCATATGTGCATGTATGCTAGATTTATATGATCAGGTTAATTATTATCACAGTGTAATTGGGTGCACAAGTTACAATGTGTGTAGCAAGTTGCAGTATGTGATAATGATAAGTGGGATAAGTGTGATAAGTGGGATAGTGACAAAAGTTATCACACTATCAATCACAGCATGTTGTTATAATGATGACAACATGGTATATACTTATGCACAGCATGTGTATGTGATGATGATGGTATCGCACACAATATTTCTGCAGCATGTATGTATTGTTGATCTACGCAGCATCATGCGTCCCTCTGCGCAGCATCATGCGTCCACATGCGAAGTTTTGCGTGTCCATCTGGTGCAAAATTGTATGAACATCAAAATCGCACATTATGTCTGCGCGTGATAAATATGTATGTCGCGCTGCATACCGATGCACCACAAATCGATGCGTCCTCTGCACAAGCTAAAATCATCGCACGTGTGCGTCGCACTGAACGATTCGTGCGGAATATTTGCGAACATCGCTGTCGCTCATCTTTTTCGCACAGTATGAATGCGTATGTCGCTGTCGCCGATATTTGTCGCATAGTACGAATGCGATTGCGCTGATAACGAAATTGTGTGCGTCCCTGTCGCACTTGATGCGAATCATATATACTGACGATCATTTTTCGTTCGCGCGCTTGATTCTCGCATACCGTACCAACCCTGCGATATTTGACAGCATACATGTACGATTCATAGACTCGTGCGCACACCTTGTCGCAATTTATTCACTGATGATATGCTGTTAGCTGCGAATATGATCGCGCTGATGATATTGTTGCACACTCCGCCGTTCGCTGTCGATATTGCAGCGAATGTTGTCGTATGCGTGAAGATATTCGAAATATATGTATGTGCGAGCTCTGTCGCACCGTATACAGATCTATATACAAAATATATCAAGTCTGCTGCACACACTCGTGTTCTCGTTCTTCGCCTGAGCGGAGAGTACCACTGTCACGGTCCTATACGGACTTGATATGTGGCGCGGCTGCTATTGAACTGTAGCAAGCACGCGCAAGTATATGGTGGGGTATGAGTGCAGCAAACTGGTAGACCAGAAGTGCTTGCTTGAGCCCAATGCTCCTCATATACCTCCAATGCCCTCACGCGTCATACGCGTTACCACCATCGGGTTGTGAACCCGAGGGCATTGGGTGAACTACCCGCATCGGCTGGTTGATATAGCCATTGATGCTCGCATGCTGTTCATTTCATGCTTGAAGCGAAGACGCGTCTTCTCAGAACACTTCGGTTCTTCAAGACTTGTCTTGCTTCGCCATCTCGATGCCAATACCTGGCCTCTCGATGACAGATGTCACTCACCTTAAGTGGATGACGGACATTATGACTGTACATGTCATAGTCGACCGTACTGACAATACTCGACGATTGTATGTCATTATGACATATGACATGACATGACATGACATAGTATGATATGTATGACATGTATGACGGTATGGCATGTATGACACATGTGTCTTCGGTCATATCCCTGACAGTTGCATCGCACACCTGTGGACACACACTCGACAGTGTTGGGACTGCATATGCAGAGGGGCTTGTTTTTCCAGTTTTGACTATGGCTTATCTACGAATTGTTTGCAGGTACGTGCGCGTGTGTTCAGATGAAAACTTACTTTCACAGTTGAAGCCTTCATGTGAGCGGCGCGTTGTCTTGGGGCGAACGATGGGCTGATGTGCATGAGGAGGATAAGTACATTTTCAGCCCATCGAACGCCTCCAGACTTTTAGGCTATTCGCCATCGTCTATGATAGTTTAATTTTCTAAGGTGTTTTGACTGTCTAATGCGTTCCTCCGCTTTACTAACCCTTAGTATGTGGGCTTTGTTTTTCAGATGGGCCGAAAACTCATAAGGAAGAGAAGTAATTTTTCAGCCCATCGAGACCTCACGACTTATTCGCTATCGTTCATGGGACGATATTTTAGTTTTAAGAGAGTGTTTTAATACGTATTTGAATCTGCGATGTACTAACCGTCCGTTATTTGGCTTTTTGTTGTTTTAGATGAGCTGAAAACGCGCAAGGATAAGAACGAATTTTCCGAAGCCCAAGTTCCAAAGGTACCCCTCGCGACTTTCTTCGTTTATTCGCTATCGTTTACAAGTTGATAATTCACTTTTGGAAAAGTAGTTTGCTAGTTAATTTTCTTTCTTCCCCTCGCTAACCGTTGGTTATTTGGCTTTATTTTTCAGATCGGTTGAAAACGCCCAAGGGGGGATCCCATGTAACTTCGTCTTCTATAGGTTGTAGGTTGATAGTTACTCTATTTTAGTTTTGCTGAAGTCAACGCGTGTAGATGTTAGTTTTGCTGAAGTCAACGCGTGTAGATGCCTATAGTTAGCAAAGATGATTTAACCTTTTAGCGAATAGTAAAATTGTGAATAATATTATTGTATATAGCTTAATTAATTTGAACACTTTAATAGAACTTGCACTTATTTCCCCGCCACAATCATGTTTGCAACACAAGCATCATAGTGCATTCAAATTTGAAATATTTTTGCAACATCTTCTCATGCCTGCAGCTCATATGAATCTTGCTTGTAATATATGTGCAGCATGCCAGTAGCATATACAATATATACATGCAACATATTTGAAGCTTGATATGCAGCATGCCTGCAAATTATAATATACATATGCAACACTTCTGCAGCGTACACTAATACTTTTGCAACTCACCATAATATTCATGCAGCATTTCTGCAACATACATGTAATATACTGTAGCATGTCCACAGCGCATGTGCACACATATATATGCAGCGTACAATAACACTTTTGCAGCTCACCATAATATTCATGCAGCATATATGCAGCATGCCTGCAGCATACATGTAATATACTGTAGCATGTCCACAGCGCATGTGCACACATATGCAGAGTACAATAACACTTTTGCAGCTCACCATAATATTCATGCAGCATATATGCAGCATACATGTAATATAGTGTAGCATGTCAACAGCACATGTGCACACATATGCAGCGCACAATACCACTTTTGCAGCTCACCATAATATTCATGCAGCATATATGCAGCATGCCTGCAGCATACCGTGTAATATAGTGTAGCATGTCCACAGCGCATGTGCACACACATGCAGCGGTTGTATCTCATTGATAACATGCCTGCAAGGCATGTGCAGCTCACATGCTGAATACATGCTGCACGCATGCTGCACGGGTTCAGCACCACAGGGGGGGAAGCGTGGGCAGCCTAGATGTGCTTGCGGAAGATACCCCAGATACCTTTTGTACATCTTCCGGATATCTTTGAGGAAGACATCATGTCTTTTTGAACTCGGAAGAGTTGCGGAAGACACTTAGAAGAAGTTCAGAAGGCGCGCGGAAGACACGCAGAAGACATCTCCCCGACATCTTACCGACGTCTTCTTAGATGTGCCTGCGGAAGATACCCCACATACCTTCTGTACATCTTCCGGACATCTTCGGGGAAGACATGTTTTCTTGAACCCAGAAGAGGTACGGAAGACACGCAGAAGTCGTGCAGAAGTCACGCGGAAGACACGCAGACGACAACCCCCTACATCTTACCGACGTCTTCTTAGATGTGCTTGCGGAAGATACCCCAGATACCTTTTGTACATCTTCCGGACATCTTCGGGGAAGACATGTCTTCTGGAACTCAGAAGAGTTGCGGAAGACCCTCCGCACTTCCACCGATGGGCATCTGACCTCTCTTGGGGGCATCTTCTTAACGCAGAAGACTGTCTTATGCGCGTCTTATAATGTCTACCAAAATGGAGGTAGATATATATATATATATATATAGGTAGGTATATATATATATATATAGCACTCGCAGTGTCTGCGGGATCTGCGTGGCACGAAAATTCGTGATGTTCTTCGGGACACGTTCATTTTGCTTGTTGAGATGCGATATAGATTTGCTGTTTTAGAACCCGTTTAGTATCAGGTTATAATAGAATAGTTTGATAAGCGGTATTAGCATTATATATATGTGTTGTTGCAAACTTGTAGTATTATTATGTATTATTTTACCCTGCATGATTTCTGTTGTGTGAATAGCTGATGTTGTTGACCGAGCAAGTCTTCACTGAAATAAGCGTTATATACTGGTTCAAATCTGATGAACGGAAGCGGTGACTCGTTTGAACAGAGTGAAATAAATGCCTGCGAATATTATCACGTGAATACCACGGAATTATCAAAAAATCAGGACAGCTCATGTCAAATAAAATAAAATTGTCCCGTATTCATCGAAAGTTATCAAGTTATTTGAATAGTCTACTATATGTACTCAATATATGTTTACACAACTCGTAGACTAAAGATCTATATGACTAACACATGACATACACATACCAGAACCCACGACGATTCACGTGTCCAGAAATGGAATCCCTATTCTCCATAAATATAATAACAATCATAGACACCGGATTGGGGTGTATTAATGTATGTCGCAAACCCAAATGAAATGGAAGTAGTTCGATTCGAAAATGCATGAACAGTTGTGTATGTATTACATGAGTTAATACTTAATTTCGTCGCTTTGTGCTACACGGTCAGTTATTATCCACCATCAGTATCTTATCCACCATACTGCTGAGAGTTTCAGGACATCTTCACTAGGTGTCCCCGCAGGAGATTAAAGTTCGGTGTGTGGCTTATCCCCGGACCAGTCTGTTTAGCAGTCGTCAAATTGCCAGGGTGTATCGGGCACATTATGTACCCATACCTGCGTGCGCGCGTGTGTGATGTGCTAAAGGTGTTTGGCAGTGTAGTGTCGTACTAAACAGCGACAACAATCCTCGAGCATCGACCATTTATCTATTTGACGACGGCTCGCCAAAACTGTTGCGGGCTCATCAAAGCCAACCAGTCCAAACGGCCGCCCTCGGCAAGGCCACCCAGCTACTGCGGCCTCAGCTAGACATCCCAAATATCGCAACCACCTCTATGCTTTACGGGGGTGCAAGCTTCACCGGCGTCGCGCCCTGCTTGAGGCCCTCCAGTGACCGCCCTTGCTTCACCGGCGTCGCACCCTGCTTGAGGCCCTCCAGTGACCGCCCTTGCTTTACGAAGCTTCCAGTTCACCGCGCAAACTCACGAAATAAAACATAGAGTTGGAGTGGATCCCCTGTGCAGGTTCTCCATCTTACAGCCAGCGGTATGCTTCACATTTCACACACACAATTACAAAAAAGCTTTAGTGTCAACGCAATAATTGTGAAGCTACTTTCGATCACGTTAAGAAAGTAAGGCTTTCGGAGACAGGCTTTTCCAATTGTGTGTGCTCACATTATTAACGGTATTGGAGGGCAAGCAGGGGGTCGACTTCGACAGGATGACAGGGGGTGCAGGACACTTCAGCAGACACACGAATGACCGTCGATCATAACCAGGGGATTAAATTCTCGATTGAGCTTTACTGAAACCATCCGTTCAGCTTACGAAGTGGGGACACCTAGTTTTGAACAGCCTTATACAACGCACTCGTGAGCCTGCGAACTGGTTTCAATACCCATCTAGACGATCTTGCTCGTCCGCAAAGTCGTTGGCAGACTTGATTGCTTTCTTCCACAAAGAGGCTGCAGAGAAGGGCCCAGTCACAATGAAGACGCCTAAAATAGGGTAATACAAAGGGCTATCAGATTCCACCACGCCGAAGATAGGGTTTTTGTATGCCAGCTCGAAGCAGGAGCCAATCTGCAAGGAAAATACCGTCAACCACGAACGTTAGGCAACAGGGGAAAAATGTCCGAGAACAAACCCCTCGTTTGCGGCAGATATCTCTCCCTTTCTCGATCGAAGAAGTCTCCGGGCTTTCCGAGGGCCGTTTTCTGAAGAGTTCAGAAAGCCCGGAAACTTAATCGGTGGAGGAGGGGAGAGTTAAGAAGCGAGAAATGTGTTGTGTTCCTGAAATCTGGCACAGTCGCTCCAGCAAGCATTCGCCTGCACCTGTACCAAAAGTTTGTAAGGTACATATGCCATACATGTCAAAGAAGTTTGGAAGTAAATTACCACAGCGATGATTAGAATGGCGGACAGGAGGAGATATACTCCGTAAGGTAGGTCAAAGCCTCCTTCATCGGAAGCAGCTTGCTGCTGCTCCCGCTTCACCCAAGGCGGGAGATCCTCTTCTTTCTCCTCACTATCACTTTTATCTTCAGGACTCGCACGACGAATACTGCTCATACGCAGTGCATGTGATTTCAAGTGCACATTCTTACTGACGACTCTGCTTTTAAGTAGTTTATGCTGTCGCTGGCAGCTTTTGGTCGTCACTATCGAGCAAGACCTCACACTTGGGCGTGTGTGGGACACGCACTGGATTACCGTTGACATCGCGTGGTTTTAGGGTGATGGTTCACTCCCAGGCTGACTTTACAAAATAGCTTCGAAGTGAAAGAGGAAATAACTGTCGAACACAAAACTTGTCGATTTGGTGGTGTTCAAGCGAAGGAGAGCTGTGGCTCGCAACAACTTTTGTTATGTTCGACTCACAACAGCAGCACGACGACGCGACGAGGCAAGCCAACATCAATCAGGACCACCGCACGTGCACGAAAAACAACTCGATTACCATTCATGATTTGGGGAATGATTTCGGAAAACACTGTGGTGTATAGTGACGCTGACGTCGATGGAAATATGGAACAATTCGTGACACGTGGATCTTCGATGGCCCACGTCGTCACCGCGGCCTGAAGATGTCCGAATCTCCGAAATGAAGAAGTTGGGTTCAGCGCCAGCGCCAGCGGCATCGGCCTTCATACACTCTTGACTCTATTTATAGCCTTAAAGTTAATAAGCTCTGAGACGATCGGATGATACGATGCGATGATACCCTTCACGCTTCAGGGCTTCAAGTTCAGGATTTCCGATTTCCATTTGGCATTTGTCGAGCTTTTTGTTTGTTTTGACGCAGTGGACGATGACGTCAGATTTGAGATAAACTTGCAAAATTGAAAATAAATAGTATGAAGGGAAGAAGTGCTAATTAGCCCCAATATCACCTGAGGGAGCGTCAGCGACCTCAGGTGATATTCATATTGGGGCTAATTAGCTCCTCTTCATGATATATTTGTGACAAATCAGCCCTCGATTAATCGAAGGGATCATGTGAGAGCCACGTCATGAAATATGCTTTGCGACAATATTTCTCGACTCTGCCACGTCATCACAACTCGCGATGAATTGCTCAAATATTGCTTACAGCGTCATCGGTGTGTAATCAGTGTCGCTGTCGATGTCGACTGTCGCTGTCGCTGTCGCTGTCGCTGTCGCTGTCGCTGTCGCTGTCGCTGTCGCTGTCGCTGTCGCTGTCGCTGTCGCTGTCTGTCGCTGTCGCTGTCGCTGTCGCTGTCGCTGTCGCTGTCGCCGTCGCTGTCGCTGTCGCCGTCGCCGTCGCTGTCGCTGTCGCTCGCTGTCATGTCATGTCATGTCATGTCATGTCATGTCATGTCATGTCATGTCATACAGCGTCTTAGAGTTGTAATGAATCAAACCTCACATTTGCACTCAGATGCTGCATCGGTCGGTAGATCGAATCCCCCGCCCGCCGCGTGACATCTGAGCCGCTCACGAGACCCGCCTTGCATGTTGTGAAGAGCACTTCTCACGTTCCGCCAGTGTACAGAGCTGTTTCAGCGGTGTTAATTAATGAATAGATTAGGAACATCCGCAGCATGCTAGCATCAAAATATGTTGCACACGACATACTTTGGGCGCTAGGTAACTTGCCCGCTCAGATTTGGTCACTCGAAGCGGATCTTGGGGTCCTCGCTTCGAGTGGCGAAGAGCGGTAAACGCCATCCTCGAAACGCCATTCTCTTGGCGTTCTGGCCAAGGGAGGGGTTGTAGCTACTTAGCACAACTAAGTGAACTTATGTAAAACGTTTAAAACGCGCAGATGCGCTTCATCCGCTCAACGAATCGCTGGCGGTATGAAGCACTTCTTCCGCTCTATCTCCGCGGGATGTCGCTAGGCTGTCGAAGTACTAAACTTAATATATTGAACTCCTAAGGTGTTGTCCGTAATAAATATTGTTAATCATGCAAAGATCAACAAAACTGTCAGACAGAATCTTCTCGTTTTGAGATTAGACCTAATGAGCGTTCCCTCAAGCAGCGCCACCGTCCCCCTAGCGGAAACCGGGAGGACGTTGGCGCGCTGTCCGGTCAAACCGCGGCAAGACCGGAGATTCCATCCGACAATTTTGCTAAACATGCCATTCTGAGGGATACTGAAAGAGCGCGCCGCTGAATTTTGACAATTCGCCACGTAGGATACTTCGAATCCGTCAAAGTTAGCGGAATACACTAATTCAGAATAAGCGGACAAATCAGGCTATGAAAACCAAAGAACTCGAATTCCGGGTCAAAGACGCCATATGACGTCTCGGGGCTTTTATACTTGATGTGAAAATAAATATGGACCTAAAACGCTGTATGTCATGTCATGCCATGTCGTTGTCGTTGTCGCTGTCGCTGTCGCAGTCGGCTGTGTCGTCGTTGTCGTTGTCGTTGTCGCCGTCGTTGTCGCTGTCGTTGTCGTTGTCATGACATGTCATGTCATGTCTTGTCATGTCATGTCATGTCATGTCATGTCATGTCATGTCATGTCATGTCATGTCAATGTCATGTCAATGTCATGTCAATGTCATGTCATGTCATGCCATCACCGGTCTATCCTACCTCAGGCGACGCGTCAGCGCACGGTGATCTGTACCGTCGCGTCAGCGAACGGCGAAGCGAACGGTGAAGATGTCTACGATGATCGTCTGTCATCAACGCAGTCGATCGTCTTTTCAATCACGAGTCACATTATAAAATACTAGCCAATCGGAAACTCAAAAAACAGATTTCCAAGATCGTTCGAGTTTTCAGGCGTCTGTCATAGTAAAAAAATATAGTGCCAATCAATGCCTAGAAAGCCGGATTTCTAAGATCGATGCTTCGAACTTCGAAATTAACCCAAAGGGGAGTTCTGATGCAATTTCATGCTCATTTCTTGTTTGCATCTTCCCGTGCACCTCATGTTGTGACCCTGTTGTTTTGACCCTGCCTGCTACGTGAATACGATCTTTGTGCATAATGTGCTGGACTTTAGGTTCAGGGTTATTATTATGGGCTCTGATAGCCCCTAGCCTGACCCGTCTCTGATCGGAACCGTGACTCCGCTAGTAGCTAGGATGACAGTACAGTAGTACTGTACTGTCAGTCATCACTTCGTATTATCCGGGTTTCCGAGATGCATGATAAAAGCACTCGGCCGGACTGTTTATGGGAGCTTAGCCAGTTTGTTTTACCCGAGCGGAACACCTGTTCTCGCAGGTTATGCGCGTCACCACTTCCCTAGTAATTCTGATGGCACAGCGCCTAGCTGTTGCCATGTTTGGCTAAGTTTTGACACAGAGATGGGGTGGGCGCCCCCTTAGGCAGTAGTTTACTTTTCGCGGTATGGCCTCTTCTTGAGGTGGAGATCAGTTTGAGACATTTTTCGGCAGCAGTATCGTCGCTCGCTATGGCTTCTTTTTACGTTTCACCTGGCCGGTGGAGAGGGCATTCCGCGTATTGTGGGTCGCAACCACTTTTAGCCAATCGGCTCATGACCTGTTTGATGTTGTTTTTGTTGCTGAGACTTCTGCAGGAATTGGCCGCTGCATCTTCTGGTTACTCTACTGCCGCCACACTAGCCCACGCTTCCCATTTCACCGTCATTTTTCTAATGGATACGCCACAAAAGCCACGTACTCGCGCTAGAGCGCGTAAGTTAGCGACGATTTTCGATGATGTTGGTGCCTTACATGCAGCCACGCCCACTACTCCACATTTGGATTCGGCTGCGTCGGAGGCTTCGACTGCGGCGGCCACTCTCGTGCATCGGCTGCGCAGGGATTCTTTTGACGTTCAGAGTTCGAAAACAGCAGCGACAAAAGTACTGGGCGACAAGGTCGCAAAATTCCGTGGGGATGAAACATCGGCTTCGGACATCTTTTCTCAATTGGTATCCGAGCTTCAGCAACTTTTCACGCTGCAGTCGACGGCATTCGCACCCCTGTTTGACCTGACTGCTGCTGACACCCCTGTTCTGCCTGCTGCCAATGAACTGTTGTACTCTGTGCTGCTGTTGCTGACTGCGCCAGGGTCTCCTGCCCGTAATTGGGTAGAGGCTTCTGGTGCGGATGTTCCTGCTGATGGCAAACGCGCCACCCTGGAGGTGGTGCGTATGCTTGCTGACGCGTCGACTCCGTTCGACGCTCTGACTGAGCTGCTTGAAGTGAGGATTTCTGACGAGTGTGACCCTGATGCGGGGATTCGCCTTTTCAACAGTTGCCTTCGGGATGCACAGCGTCTGACGACGCTGCCCGAAGACGCTGTTAAAAGGCAGTTCCTCTCTGCCCTGTCTGGACCGGCTTACGCCACGCTGGTTGACTCGTTTGCTCGAGCTGACCAGCGTGCGGCTGTGAGTCTGCTCACCTTGCAGGCACGAGTCCGTGAGCAGTACCGCTGTGGGCGGCTCTCGGGCAAGCGCACTGCGGGGCGACCCATGTCTGTTGCATCTTGCACCACTGACACTGGCCTGGCTTCGGCCATTGATCGGCTCAGTGCTCAGTTGGTCAAGTTGCAGCGGGATGTGGATTCCCTTAAGAAGGGTGGCTCCAAGCCCCCTGGGAAACACACTCCGCGCAACTTCCACCGGCCTGGAGTGCAACCGCTTGCTCATACCGCCTCTTCGGAGGTGGCTTTTGACAAGCGGTCTGGCACCTTTGTCCCAACGTGCAGGCACGAGAAGTGCCGCGCCGTTGGGTCAAAGCATTGGCTGAGTGAGTGTCCTCACAAGGACACTCACCCAATGACCATTTCGGCATCCTACTGCCAAGCCGTTGAGTCCTATGACTCCGACGTGCTTGCCCTTCGTTTTCAGCGGTACTATGACGCTGGGGATGAGGGGTCCATGGAGCACTTGTGTGCTCTCGTGGGGCAACCTGAAATCTGTGAGCTGTCTGCGCATTCCTTTGCTCCAGAGCCTACGGCTCTGCAGCAGTTCAAGGATGCCGCTGCCTCTGCTGAGTCTGCACCTGATGAGCACCTGTCCATTGGCCGTGTTGCATTTGCTGAGGTCAGCGGTCCGCTTGCTGGTGGTGTCGCTGAGCCGACCGCCAGCAAGCGGCTGCTGCCGAAAGCCTCTGCACCCGTGCATCGTGAGCCGAGTGGCTTGCATGAGGTCAGCCGTGCCGCCTTCGTGCCGCCGTCTGCCTCTCTGGCTCTCGGCCCGACGGCTACGGCTGACAATTCATTCAAAACATTCAACACTATACACCCTGACTGGTTTGACATTGACCCTGAGCCTGTTGAGGTGTGTGATTCCGATGATGATGGGGAGGGCTCCAACTACTCTCCTGATGTCTGCCTGACTGAAATTGAGGGGGGTGCACCGCCGACGGCTGCAGCATTTCGACGATTCGGAGTCCCCAGAGGCTCCAAGCCATTTGGCATCGGTCAGTTTGCACTCAGTCTCTTCATGGTGGCTACATTTCTCTTCAGTGCTACGGCGATGCCGACACTCGTGGTCGGCGGTGGTGTCAGGGGCCTGGTTGAGCCCGGAGCCACTTACGATCGCGGTGCGGTTCGTCTCGGTGATGCATTACCGGATCCTCTTTGCCCGCCTGTGGTTACTGCTGGTTCGTCGATGCCACAGCGGGACGTGACACAATTTTCTTTTCAATCGACCTCGGCTGCTTTGCAATTTGGACAGCCTAACATTCCCCTCCGGGATCCGCCTGACCCTCTTGGGTCTGGTGGTGTCAACGTCTTTCAATTATCATCTCAACTCACTTCGGAAGTATTTCTGCCTTGGAATCCGACCGCTGAACTCGGCTCTGCCGACCAGCTTTGCAGTGGCTGAGTGTGCTTATCTGTTATCCTGGTGGTTTGATTAGCCTTGGCCGCAGTAGTGGGTTGTGCCGGGACAAGTCCCCGGGCACCCAGCTTAAAGTATATCTGTTTCCAGTGAAGTTGCTGTTTGTTATCTGTTTAGTTAGCTCCGCTTGCCTAGCCCTATTAGCTACGGTCACAGCTCCGGGTGGTGTGCTGGACTTTAGGTTCAGGGTTATTATTATGGGCTCTGATAGCCCCTAGCCTGACCCGTCTCTGATCGGAACCGTGACTCCGCTAGTAGCTAGGATGACAGTACAGTAGTACTGTACTGTCAGTCATCACTTCGTATTATCCGGGTTTCCGAGATGCATGATAAAAGCACTCGGCCGGACTGTTTATGGGAGCTTAGCCAGTTTTACCCGAGCGGAACACCTGTTCTCGCATAATGTTTCTGCGACTATCACGGAGAGACCGATTTCACCCCCACTATAAGGTGGAGGCTTGTCTCCTGCTTTCCCCCCTCGGAGTGCAGTGCGTGTGTCACTCTGCCGTGACTTGCTGATCCGTCAATCCGCGATAGTAAAACCTACAGTATGTCCATTTTATCTATCTTAGACTTCCGAGAGTTCCGCTGCCTGTGCTTGCCTGACCCGCAGACATATATATATATCAAGGTATGGTTTACTGGAGGTCAACATTAGCATAAAAATTTGCAAATATTTTTATTTGGTAAATAGGTTGGCTGAACCTATCTAAACATATCATGCACTTTGGGGAGTCAAGAGGTTAAGGCATGAAGAAGTTTTGGTCGATAACGTTCCGCGATCTCCCACACTTAACCATACTTAAGCACCAACTAAAAACACATATATCTCGAGATCTAGATCTGCAATTTTTTATGCTAATGTTGACCTCCAGTAAACCATACCTTGATATATTCATTATATATATATATATCCACCTGACCAGTTATCACACTTCCCGTGAGGTTATGAGTTGTTACCACTTCAGTGGTGGCATTCTCGTTTGATTAAGATCCGTCTCACCGAACGCACCTGGTCACCCACTCGACGGTCTACCGAACCTACCTGGCACCCACCCTTACTTTACCCACCCTAGCGCCACAATTTGCGCCTAGTTTTGTCTCAATTTGAGTTGTCGAAACGAAACGAAAGCTCCACGGCCTGCTGATGTTTTTTCCGACGCTGGTGGCAGACACGCTTTCATTAGTGCTTTGCCACCCTTGCTTCCACGCTTTGTGGAATGCTTCCTGCCTTTGCAGACTGTCATGTATGAGGGGAACAGACTCGAGTAGATCGTTCCGAAGGCGTTGCCTTACTCATCGACGTAAATGTTTTATTATTATTATTGTCGAAACGTCTACCCACCTTTTACCCACCCACCACCTTTCCGTTTTTTTTACAACAATGTCGCGTATCTCATCATCAACGAAACCCAAAGGCTACCTTCGTGGACTGGTGACGCCGAAGCCCGCTTCTCCGACACCGTCCGTTACGCACAAAGCTCCGTGGTGTGCCTCTTGTACCCTGCCGACCTCAGCCGCTCCTCCGCTTGATGATCCTATTTTGACCACGGACCTACACCCGTGATGGAGAAGCCCACGCATCGGGAGATTTCAGCGGTCGACTACTTCGAGGACACCGCCAATCTTCGGCACACGCGCCCTATCATGATGCGAGGCACCCCGGGGGAAGGGATGATTACCCCCGATCGATTAACATCCGATTAAACGATGGGGTTTTCTGGCCGGAGAAGGTTTGGCCGAACGCCAATGGAAGCGAAGGCAGGTGCGATCAGATACGACGTCACGGGTCACGCGCGACATCCTTCCAGCCCTCAAGCTATCTTGTTGAGGGTTGTTGTCCACTTGTCTCGTAATGTACTGAGGTCTAGTCACTCCCGACCCGATCCGATCGATGTGTGTAAAAAGGAAATATTCCTTCGGTATCCAGGTGGCATACAACTATACGTAAACCATCTCCTATCGATCGAAGTCGTCATATTTCAGGACTATTTCATGTTCACTAACTGCAATTTTGGTAGCCCTGAGATCAAAAGAGAAGAATATCGAAGCGTGCGTGATGTTTGGAGGCTTGGAGGGCAAGAAAGTGGCAATATGACGTACCGAAACGGTAGCTAACGCGCAGGTACGCGATGACTCTAATGACACCGTTGGGCCTTCTGCGTCTAAGTTGGCCCTGAGAGTGTTTCTAGTCGGTAAGGGTTCTGTGTTCGTGTATTTGTTTGTTTGTTGAGACCTGTATTTGCATGCAAATGACGGGTACCAGTGTGCCACGCTTGTGTATTGAGCCGGGAACGCCTCTCCTTGAACGTGGGAGAGCGCCTCCTAGGGACGAGTTTCCCGTGCATTGCACAGACATGTTTGATGGGGAAAGCCTTCGTGAGGTTTGTCGCGGGGACTATGTTCGATTTTAGCCCGGATCTGGCTCCGCTGAATTTTGGTGGGGGCGTGTACAAGGCATGAAGTTTGAGTTTGATAGGATGGGTAAAAGCGTTGTCATGTGTCGGGTGAGACTCCTTGAGACTGTGTTGTCGTTTGCCGATCGACTCCATATTTCGGAGGAGGAAGCACGAGTTTTGCTGTCTGATATGTTAACAAAACCTGCGGCCATGCGAAATCTGTCAGGGCGTCTCGTGAACGTGAATGGTCCTTGGGATGGCACTTATTATGAGTCGTATGAGCTGTTTATGACTGACGAGTTGTTGGATGTGCACGAGACGTATTTTTTCGGCAAGGGTGACGTTCACGATTTTAGGATGTTCAGAAAAACGCACCCTGTCGATTGCTTTGTGCCCCCACACACCATGTTTTGTAGGAGGGTTCTCTCCTTTTCGGTTGATGGAGTGTCAGCACGAGTTCTTAGGACTCCATCATGGAAAACTCGCGGTTTCGAACAGCCCATCAATAGTTTGGAGTTGGGAAAACTCGTGAATAGAATTCAACGTGGAGTTAGGCGGACTTTTCACCCTGATGGCCTCACGGGACCTCGGCATCGAGTGCGTGTGGTGCGCGTGGAGGACGTGTTCGACGCGAATGAGCAAACGTTCCGCCAGAAGAAAATCTCCGAGCCAGGCAGTATCGTGCCCTTGAAGGTCGAATGCCAAGGTGCTCACGTATGCGACCTGGCTTGTTCTTAGTTTCATTTCTTATTTATTTAACAACGTTGTGTGTGTATGCAGAGGATATGATGGTTCGAGAGATGATTGCCTATTCTACTAATCTTACGGTGGGTTAACCCGCCGTAAGAGGAATTTTCGGCGGCCTCTAGTGGTGGTGTTATGAGGTCTACGGTGTCAAACCTATCGATTTTCAGACAGTTTATGAGTTGAATGAAAGCTGAGGAACATACTATGGCTGGATGCGAGGTGCCCCATGTGTGTAATCCGCTCGCGAAGTGGGGAGGTGTAGCGGGTTCCGATCATATATGCTTACGGTGGGTTACCACATAATTTTATATATTTGTAGATATGTGGCCTTCCTCGATGGCCCTTTGGAAATTTGGAGACCCATGTTGTCAAGTTCTCGAGCTGCTCTTTCTGCAGTGTCTTGTCAAAATTATCATTCGAGGCCATCTTGACCCTCAAAATGTCACGCGAAGTGAGGGTGGTATGACGGTTTTTTACGCTATATGACACGATTTATATGCGATAATTGGTTTGCCGGTTTGGGTTTGGGTTTTCAGGTTAACAAACCCGGATACATCCGATATAATTCTTCGCGGATGCCTCTTGGGAGTGTCTAAAGTCATCCTGCCACCATGAACATGACCAGGGGGTCAGTTTAGGGGCTGAAATAATCGTTTTACTTAGGGTTGGGTAACCCACCGTAAGGGGTCCTTACGGTGTGTAAACCCACCTTTCGTAGAATATTCATGATGGCTGGGCTGAAGCCTGCCAAGGTCTCTCGGACTCGAGTTCTGTGGAAGTATCCGCAGTCCTTCGCCACCAGAGACGATGTCAACTTCTTGCTGGGAGGGGAGTACGAAGGTGAGCCCAAATGGTATCGAAAGGAGTTTCGATGCCACCGACACCTTCAGCGAGACAAGCGAGAAGGACTTCCAAACGTCTTTTTACATCTCGTTTTCCCCGTTTGATAACGTCATGACGATCGCCTTCGAGACCAGGCAGACGGGTCGAACTGATGGAATAGCTGAGTGGGGTGGTGTGTTGTTCAGCCCGAGGCGACGCTCGAGAGTTTACCATTCTCGACGCCGAGGGAATCGAGTTCTACACGCGTCGTTTTGGCGCAAACGACACGCTGAGAGAGCTAAGACTCGTCGTGATAAAGTTCAGGTGTGCCCTAATCCCAAGTTATTGCAACCTTTCCGGCCGTGAGAAATGTCTATTGCCAAATGGGTACGGTGGGTTAACCCACCGTAATGACGATTTTAAACAACCCAAAGCTTCTATGTAACGGCGTATATTGTCTCAAACCTATGTTTCATGGCACTCATTAAGAGTCCCTTCGAACATGGAAAACATAATTTGCACCATTCTAAGGTGTTTTCGATATGTAAGAGGCGCATGAAGTTGCCAAATATTATGGTGGGTTGGGAAATTTGCTTACGGTGGGTTTACAAGTGTCACAAATATTGGTAGATCCGTGCCGTACGGAGGGAGGCGGTAGTATGCGATCTTAGGGTTGGCACTTCATATATGATAGTTGACAATGTTAAGTTTTGATGTACATCACTTGGGGAGGCATGTGCATATCGTAGGCATGCTACGTTACCATGGGGGTGTCGGGGTTCATTAAGCCCTAAAATTGGCTAAAATCCGTTATTTTCATAGGGTTTCGTGGGGGAAATAAGTTCACGTCAATGGGTACAGCTCAAGCAGCTGCAAAAGTTTGTACATCAAAATATATCAGTATACCAAACGTTTTTCATCTCAACAAGGCAATCCATTGTGTTTAAGCATGTGCATTGTCATGTATTCACCCAAGTGCAAATACGCGGTGATGAAGACGAGGGACCTCGCGTGTTTGTCTCCGGCATATTCGAACGTCACTTCGAATCGCTTGCCAGGTGCTTGGTCCGGGTCACATGTGGTCACTCGAGCCTTCAATCTATAGTCAAGGGGGTTGGGACATTGCCCGCCAAACTCTTGGACAGTCCATTCCCGCCCACACGCACCAGCGGGAATGCATAACTCACACCCTATTATTTTCTCAAGTTTTCTCAAGTTGAGCGCAATAGGAGGCATGTTTAACAGCGTCTGCCGCCAAGTCTATTGACCCCCGAGTACTTTTAGTATCAGTTATAGGTGTCTAGTTGGTCACTATAATGTCACATTTCTTGCGGAACCGTGTAACGACCCCGTTACGCGCCAAACGCGTAGGGTTGGTTTACCCACCGTAACAGCGTGTTACGGTGGGTAAACCCACCGATCTGGCAATAGACAGAAACTGACGATGTCCTGCACGTGCAGCGCTCCTCTGCCGTGGATCACTCCGGCAAACGCGAACTTCTTCAAATACTTTCGTTTCCCCCAAGTCGATGTCTCTGACGAACACGACGCCAATGGTAAGCCTTTGTCAACAGTGTGATTTGAATGTTGTTGTGTATTTTTCTTTTGACAGCGGTGTCGGGGTGGGTGTTGCAGCGGATGAATATCTTCAGCTGCACGACTATCGTATTCATCTCCCTGGTTCAACCGTAAGTATCGAAGACCTTGAGTAGAATTTGTGCACAAGAACTTTATGTAATATGTATTTTATAGAAATCTTAGTTTGATAGAATCCAAAACAAGTTTTTGGGCGGGCAAGACACTCGGCCTCCCCGTGGCAAACATCACGGCTAACCGGAGTGTCAAAATAGGTGCGGCACCTAGCCCTTGTCTTATCTGCTTGTCAGTTGCTGCATAGCCGTACAATTTTGGTCACATGATCTGGGCACAAACTAGGGGGGGTACCTTGAATCCGAGGATATGAGCGAATTCAGTAGTTCAGGGCGAGTCCATCAGTATGCATAAGCACGTCTAAATAAATGGGTGGCGCACCCTTATTTTTTCGGCCAGGAAAATTGGATTGTGCATAATAATATGCTTAAGCCCCGAGCCAGAGCATTGTGAATCATGCTACCTCCGTGAGTGCCCTGCTTTCAAATGCGCAGTTGAGGCCGGGGGAGGCTGAGAGGGGTGAACCTCCGTGCTCCCTGCTTTCCAATGCGCAGGTGAGGCCGGGGGAGGCTGAGTGAGAGGGGCTATACTCCGTTCGCCTTGCTTTCCAATGCGCAGGTGAGGCACAACCACCCCAGCTCCTCGGCCAATACCATATAGCACGCATATCTCTTTCCGTCTCCGGCCCTCGTCACCATATGCAACGCTCAGCCCCGGCTCCGGCCCTCAGCGTATGCAACGCTCAGCCCCGGCTCCGGCCTTTAGCGTATGTGATACTCAGCCTCGGCTCCGGCCTTTAGCGTATGCAACGCTCAGCCCCGGCTCCGGCCCTCTGCATACGCAACGCTCAACCCCGGCTCCTCCGGCCTTTAGCGTATGCATTGCTCAGCCCCGGCTCCATTCATTAGCGCATGCAACGCTCAACCTTGGCTCCAGCCTTTAGCGTATCGTCACGCTCAGCACCGGCTCCGGCTATTAGTGTATGCATACGCGAGGTACTCGCACTGACCACCTCGCCAAGACCTTCGAGTACGCCGAGAACGCCATCGACGTCCTCAAAGCTCGTGGTTATCACCCTAGGGGCAGCGGTATTACGCTCGACGGCGTAAATGCCAAGCGTGATTACTTTGCCCTGCGCTCCGCTATGGCCACTGTTCTGGATTCCGTCGACTCCGTGGAGACGGCGAAGATCTTCGACTTCGACCTTGCGTACGCCGCCTACCATTACGATGTCAACGCCATTGCCCTCACCATGCTATCGGTTCTACTTCGTGAACCTGCCTTGGACGTCTACCACTCGACCGCCAAGCTTTATCCATTTGACGGTCGCGCTCTCGTTCTACGCCTACATTTTGACGTGGAAGGTGTGCAGCGTGGTGACAAAGGGAGGTTCATGGAGGACATGCGAGCCCTACGCATCGACGATCGCGTTGACCCCAACCCGCTTCTACAGTCTTTTCGCACCCTGTCCGACGAGCGCCGTCGCTACCACACGGACTTCGACGACACTGCCCGCGTGGAGACTATGTTGGTGGTGCTCGAGAAGTCCGCCGATGCATCTCCGTACGAGGTCCCCTTGTACCAGGGCATCATCACTGACCTCTACGGAAGCTACAACGAAGCCGTCGTTCGACACCCTCACCCATCGCATCCGTCGCGTCTGGTTGCGTGAGGGTGTTAGCCGCCTCGCCCGTTTCCCCCCCCCTACGCCTGACTCTGGTGGTGTGGGGGATTCGTCTTCACCCTCTGGTGGTGGCCGTGTGATGGCCTTTCGCAATCGCCCTGTCATTACTGCTGAGGGGAAGTGGGAGGACACTGGTGGTCCGTACCGCATTTGGAACGGGCAGGGTCGCCCCTGCGTGGTGTGCTATCGCCTGTACGCCCTCACCGACGTTCACGCCGACACCAACGGCCTTTGCCCATGGGTGTGTGTTGACGCATTCTCCACAGGCAGGCCCCCCCCAACCGCATCCGCTCCGATCGAGCGACCTGCTTTGACATCGGACACCTGGCAGAAGAGGGACCCGCAGCAGAAGCAGCCTTCTGCCATGACCTTCCGCCCGCAGGTGCCTGTTTCTACTGGTCCCGACGATGTGCTGCCGGCAGATGTACCTTTTCCAGGTGTCGATGCCCCCAACACGGACGAGGAGGAAGCTGACCCGCCGACGTTCGCGGTGATTGCTTGCTGGTTATGAGAGCGAGGAGGATTGGCCTGCCTTTAGAGATGGGCCGGTTTGGACCCCGCTTGCAGCAGCTACTGACCCGGCGCCGGACAATTCTGCTTAGCAATTTCAAACCCTAGATTGCAAGATGTGTGATTGGCTTCTGCAACAGTACCAACGCAGGCGGATGCCGTTCTAGCTGAGCTGCAAAAGGCTCCTTAGGGTTACTAATGTAGGTGGCCGGCAGGCCTAGATTGCAGATTGAACATTGTGCCGTGGCACTCCTCTCCTTCGGGAGGAGGTGGTGTCACGGAGAGACTGATTTCAACCCCCACTATAAGGCTTGTCTCCTGCTTTCCCCCCTCGGAGTGCAGTGCGTGTGTCACTCTGCCGTGACTTGCTGATCCGTCAGTCCGCGATAGTAAAACCTACAGTATGTCCATTTTATCTATCTTAGACTTCCGAGAGTTCCGCTGCCTGTGCTTGCCTGACCCGCAGACATATATATATATTCATTATATATATATATCCACCTGACCAGTTATCACACTTCCCGTGAGACTGACGTGAAGTGTGTATGCATCGATATTGTATATTAGATACCGCTTACGGCGGGTTACCCCACCTTTAAAATGACGTTACCTCGTGTGCATTAAACAAGGGGTAAATAATCGCCACAAAGGAAAGCGCGCTATCGACCCGCACATGAAGTGTCCCTTTGGACCTCGAAACTTTGATATGCATGGATTCCTCGAGTTAGCTCGGTATACACGACGTAGAAGATAGGGTACCTAGGCTACCCGTAAAATGGCCTTTCTTACGGTGGGGTAGATTGATGCTCTACCATAGGGTAATAAGCTTTATGTGTCCTAAATAAGCTTCGATTCGGGAAGTACGCGTTTGAGTACATTTTATGGGCATCAACCATCATATGATATGTGTGGTGGCATGATCGCATCGATTTTCTTCGGTTACATTGTGCTTGCATTCAGGTGATGTGTTAGGGCTGAAGTGCGAGCCCACAAATATTATACAATATATCAATTAAACACTGTGCTGTTGAACGGCACACACAAGTGTAACAATCAAGCGGGTTGTGAGTTGCAGTCTCTGGATAAAGAACTGCTGAAGCACAACGCTTCCTCACTTTGTACCATACGTCTCCCATCATCTTAGATGGTACCGCCATTGGGTTGTGAACCCGAGACGTAGGTTGAACGACCAGTATTGTAATAACGACTAGTTCGTTCATACTGTGCATGCGTGTTCCGCACATGCTTAAAGCAAGATGGTTCTTGTTTGTATTCAAGATGTATCTTTGCTTTGCCATCTTCGAGTTCGACGTACGAACTCTCGATGACAGGGATGACAGATGATGTGACATTATCATCTGGCGACATGTACAGTCATCGTCGACCGTACTGACGACTGTCATAATAATATATGACACGACTCGACATGTACAGTCATGGTCGACCGTACTGACGACTGTCATAATAATATATGACACGACATGACATGACATGGTATGACATGTCTGACAGGTATGACACGTATGACATGTATGACACATATGTCATCGGTCATGACCCTGACAGATCTCCCCTCTTAAAAGAGTTGTGACCTCACAACGGGCATACCTTTGTATATGTCTATGATGTCTTTGTTGTTGTCGCTTCTTGCTGGTACCAGTCTTCTTACACCGATTTGAGGCGTCCCTCGTGGTGTTTTTAGGTTATTGGGGGGAACTGAGTCCACTTTAGTCCCTCACCTTAGGCATTTAGCCCTACAGTTCTTAGGATGTAGCCCCCATGAATTGCGTATCGTATTTCAGAGTGACGTTTCAAGGTATCTTCCGAGGTTTACGTTACGGATAGATATTTGCGCTTGCCGTCGACACCTTCGATGATCGACGATTTAACGAACGATTCTCGGCGATAATGCATCCACCTCTTCCTCCCTTCAGAGAGCTTACTCCCCCGAAGTTCACAGAAATACTATGGAGAGCCCCTTCCGAAAATTTCGAAATTACGGCTTGTTTTTAATGCAGCGGAGGAGGCCCTGCTTACGAGATATCGGAGGGTCTTTATAAGTCCACTTTAAATCCTCACCCGCCTGCCAAACTCCCTTTTTTCGGTCCGGTACGCGCGCTTTGACGAACATCTATCGCGATGAGTGAGAATGGATTCGCCACGTACTAATGTGAAATTTGTTTAGTTATGTTTGTCAAGCACAACTCAGGATCACAACTCCGTCTACCTCAATCTCCGGTAGCTGCGGATGATTGGCCAAAAGTCCGATGACAAACCACGGCTGGCAAAGGTAGCATTAGCAGTTTTTATTTATCCACAGATATGATATCTCGCATGTGTGCGTATCTGTGCAAGGGTATGATTTTGAACAAGGCTCACTACACCTTTAGCAAGGAAGGATCAATTTCCCGCTTCTATGCAACATAATGATAAAACATTAAGAGCAAGGTTATATAGATGATCGACATTTATTAGTATATATTACAAGAAGAAGTAAGGCTTAATAAATGTTTAGCCTTCATAGGCAGCTATAATGTCTGCTGCATTGGTCAGCTCTGTGGCTTTGACCCAGGTGTCATGCTCAGGGCCGTAGCCTGCATATCGCACTAAATAGTATTTGACACCTCTAGTGAACTTATCCGAGAGTATATGTGATATCTCAAACAGTGGTTGCCCTTCTTCGGTGATCATCTGTGGCAGAGGCAAAGGTGCTTGAATCGAGTCATTGTACAGCTCTAATCTGGATACAGGCTGTACCGGATGAATACGGATATCAAGATTTCCGAAATCTAACTCGTATGCACGTCCATGGCTAAGCACTTTGGAAATGGTGAACGGCCCAATATATGGCTGCTTAAAGTGTCTGCCTGCCTCTGTCAAACCAGTCCATTGAATAAACTCGGTCCGTAAAAGAACTTTCTGCCCAACTGCAAACTGCTTAGGCATGTGAGTCTTATTGAATCTGGCTTGGCTAATTTCTGCTGCTCGGGAAATGTTGTCTACCGCGTTGGCATGAACAGCCGAGTACTGGTCAAAATGATCTCGAATAGCTCTTTGTATTGGAACAGGAGCTTCTGGCGGAATAGTGATAACCAGGTCATGAGGCGAAAGTGGTTGCGCCATCGAGTCGAGATAAAATGGTGAATAACCAGTTGATGCAGAAACGGTATTGTTAATTGCAAACTCCACCAAAGGCAACGTGTCCTCCCACGAATTGGCTGAAGTATCATTGCAACAACACCTGAGTATGAAAAAATACCATCTAATCAGTTTATAAACCAGAGGATGGTGAAATCAAATCATGAATCAACAATTTGAAAAGTACCTGAGGATGTCCTCAATGAAGGCATGGCTTCTCTCATTGGCAGCATTCGACTGTGGATGGTGTGATGACGTCATGGACAATCTCGTACCAGTCGATTTCCACAGTGTCTGCCAGAATGTAGAGGTGAATCTGGGGTCTCGATCTGAGATGATGTTCCTCGGAAGACCATGGAGCTTGAAGATATGCTGCATATAGATAGAAGCAGTATGCTGAGCTGTCCAGGTCATGCTGAAGGGGATGAGATGACAGCGATGAGAGAATTGACACATTACCACAAATATACTGTCGTGCCCATTAGTGGTGATAGGCAGGCCAGTGATCCAATCAAGAGATACATCTAGCCAATTCGTGGGAGGACACGTTGCCTTTGGTGGAGTTTGCAATTAACAATACCGTTTCTGCATCAACTGGTTATTCACCATTTTATCTCGACTCGATGGCGCAACCACTTTCGCCTCATGACCTGGTTATCACTATTCCGCCAGAAGCTCCTGTTCCAATACAAAGAGCTATTCGAGATCATTTTGACCAGTACTCGGCTGTTCATGCCAACGCGGTAGACAACATTTCCCGAGCAGCAGAAATTAGCCAAGCCAGATTCAATAAGACTCACATGCCTAAGCAGTTTGCAGTTGGGCAGACAGTTCTTTTACGGACCGAGTTTATTCAATGGACTGGTTTGACAGAGGCAGGCAGACACTTTAAGCAGCCATATATTGGGCCGTTCACCATTTCCAAAGTGCTTAGCCATGGACGTGCATACGAGTTAGATTTCGGAAATCTTGATATCCGTATTCATCCGGTACAGCCTGTATCCAGATTAGAGCTGTACAATGACTCGATCCAAGCACCTTTGCCTCTGCCACAGATGATCACCGAAGAAGGGCAACCACTGTTTGAGATATCACATATACTCTCGGATAAGTTCACTAGAGGTGTCAAATACTATTTAGTGCGATATGCAGGCTACGGCCCTGAGCATGACACCTGGGTCAAAGCCACAGAGCTGACCAATGCAGCAGACATTATAGCTTCCTATGAAGGCTAAACATTTATTAAGCCTTACTTCTTGTAATATATACTAATAAATGTCGATCATCTATATAACCTTGCTCTTAATGTTTTATCATTATGTTGCATAGAAGCGGGAAATTGATCCTTCCTTGCTAAAGGTGTAGTGAGCCTTGTTCAAAATCATACCCTTGCACAGATACGCACACATGCGAGATATCATATCTGTGGATGAATAAAAACTGCTAATGCTACCTTTGCCAGCCGTGGTTTGTCATCGGACTTTTGGCCAATCATCCGCAGCTACCGGAGATTGAGGTAGACGGAGTTGTGATCCTGAGTTGTGCTTGACAAACATAACTAAACAAATTTCACATTAGTACGTGGCGAATCTATTCTCACTCATCGCGATAGATGTTCGTCAAAGCGCGCGTAGGCATGTGGCACGTGTGGGTGGTACGTTTATGCATAATTTGACGAATTTTCGAAAAAATGACATTTAGAAGTGTTAGAAGGTTGGAGAAGTTTGGAGAAGGTTTGGACAAACTCAAAAATGTAAAATTTTGACATTTCGGGTTTTGGAGTAGCCGTGCGGGGCCATTTCGTTTACTGCAAATACCAGGGAATCAAGTTGTGCACATGGAATGCTTGCGCGACACATTAATAAGTTTATAAAAGGCCATTACAAGGTTTGGGAAGGTGCAACATGATAGTAGAAGGCAGTAAAAGGTTGCATGTCCAATATTCTAGGGTTTTAGGGTTGCTGGCGGGGTGGTGTGGGTGAAATATTAGTTGTGAGAGGGGGTTCGGCGTGTGCGGGGTCCGCTATAAAGTGCACAATTTCGGGAAATGATGATATTACACGGTTTGATATTTTTGGAGAAGTTTGGAGAAGGTTTGGACAAACTCAAAAATATGAATTTTGACGTTTAGGGTTTTGGAGTAGTCGTGCGGGGCCATTTTGGTCACTGCAAACGGCAGGAAATCGAATTTTGCACTTGGCATGCATGCGCGGCATATGAATGTGTCGCTACAAGGCCAATAACAAGCGGGAAATTATATTGTATGATTTAATATTTTTGGAGAACATCGGAGAAGGTTCGTAGAAACAAAATAATGCAATATTTTGATATTTTGGGTTTTGCAGGAGCCGCGCGGGACCAATTTGTTCACTGCAAATATCAGGATGGTTGCCGTGTCATGCACACGGCCGATGTTTTGAAAATAAAGAGCAATTCAATATGCAAGTGCATTTCCATGCTTATATTCCAATGTTCATACACAATCTAATGTATGAATACTTGCAAGTGACATAATTACCGTAGTGTCAGGTTATTAGAGTTATGCAAAAATTGCAGCTTACTGTAGCACGAAGCACCAAGATGCGGCTCTCGGGACAGCTCAAATAGCACTTTTAGTTAGGCAAACGATTTCTAAGCTAGCGCCTGTCGAACAGCTCTTCCAAGGAAACACGTGAGCGTGAAGCCCCACGAGCAAGGTCCTGCAATTGATCCGCGGTCAGGGTGAAAAGCTGCTGTGCTGGTTGGGCGAGCTGCTGTGGTTGGGCGAGCACCTGCGGTTGCGCGAGCAGCTGGGGTTGCGCGAGCAGCTGCGGCGGTTGCGCGAATAGCTGGGGTTGCGCGAATAGCTGGGGTTGCGCGAGCAATTGTGGTTGCAGCTGGTAGGATTGCTGAAGCTGCGAGAGCTGCTGGAGCTGCTGAAGTTGTTGCAGCTGTTGAAGCTGCTGGAGTTCTTGCAGCTGTTGAAGCTGCTGAGGCTGCTGCACCGGTTGAAGCTGTTGGGGCTGCAGCAACGGTTGAAGCTGCTGGAGCTGCTGCATCTGTTGAAGTTGCTGGGGTAGCTGCACCTGTTGAAGCTGAGACTGGGGCTGCGAGAGTTGCTGCAGCTGCAGGGGCTGCTGCGGCTGTTGCAGCTGCTGGGGCGGCAACACCTGTTGAAGCTGAGACTGGGGCTGCGGGAGTTGCTGCAGCTGCAAGGGCTGCTGCGGTTGTTGAAGCTGCTGAGGCGGCAGCACCTGTTGAAGCTGAGACGGGGGCTGCGGGAGTTGCTGCTGCTGCAAGGGCTGCTGCGGCTGTTGAAGCTGCTGAGGCGGCAGCACCTGCTGAAACTGCTGGGGCTGCAGCACCTGATGCACCTGAGCCTGTGACAGTGGGAGTTGCTGCAGGTGCTGGGCCAGGAGGAGTTCCTCCTGCTGCTGGGCCTGCGGGACGCCCTGACGAACTGCTTCCAGACCTGAGATCTCACCCTCCGTCCCTTGCTCCGCCGTGGGCGTCGCCGACGCCACAGGTGCCGGACGCAGTTCCTCGGAGGCCGGCACTTGCGGCAGGAGCGTCTCCAAACTAGCGCGCTCCAGCTCTAAGCGCCGGTCCAGTGCGCTCTGCTGTCTCTGCTCCAACGCTTCCAAGCTCCGACCAAACTCCTCTCCCTCCTTCCTCAACAGCTCCTCCAACTGTTCACTCGTCACGCCCACCTGCAAAGGTCCACTTCTTCCTTCCTCTACCTCCACCTGCGCCGCCAGTGGGACCGCCAGCACCCCATTGCCGACACTTGACCTCCGGCCTCGAGAACGACCACCTCCAGCTTTCCCCGTGCCTTTCCCCGTGCCAGCATCAAGTGCCCTACCCGACACGTCGCTCGGTGCTTGGCTCCCCCTTCGGTGTGGAACGGCCAGGTGCGCAGGCGCGGCAACCCGCTTCTGCAAGGTGTGGCCGTCAGCCAAATCCGACCTCATGCGCTTCCTTCCTTTCACCGCCTGAGACGCAATTGTCTCAGGCGGTGCAGCATCCTCCGTGACCGTATCCCCCTCGGAACCCGCGCCCCCACGGCTAGGGGCAACGGATGCCGCGTCCTTGTCGACGAAGAGGTAGTCGTCACGGGTAACGCTGGGTCCTAACTCCACCCGGTCCGCCGTATTGACCTGCCTCAACGGGGCCGTGACGGACACGCCCTCCTGGAAGCCCTTCGTTTTTTCCACGGCAATCTGTTGAGGCACGAACTTCCGGAGGACCTGGAACACTTTGTCGATCTGCTCGTTGTCACGGAAGTAAGCCTCCCCTCGGGCTTTGTCCGTTACGCCCACGTTCAGCTTGTTCATGCGGAAGGTGTGAAACATCCCCGGGTCGGCGTTCGGCCCATCGATTGGCCCCCCGCAATGGACAAACCACCCTTTATTCTTTATGTGCAGGATTGAGCCTACCACATACCCCCCCCGAGTGACCCTGGTGAAACACCACTCCGCCGTACGAGAATTTCCGTTCGATTTCTCGGCGTATCCCTCCTTCCCACCAAAGCCGTCGCCATACACATACCGCGGCCTAAAGTTAATGTACTTGTTGTACGAGTGAAGACGTTGCGGCAGATCCAGGTCCTTCCACAGAGGCTTCCCCTGATGGCCACCTACGGGCAATGCCTGTGCGGGAGTGTTCGTGGGTTGCTCCGCCGATCCCAACGGCGCGTCCGGTACCACCCCCGCGGTCTCGGGTGCGGGCACCTCCGTGCTCGTGGGGGCGGGAGCATCCGCGGGTTGAGCCGCCGCTCCCGACGGCTCCTCTACACCCCCCGCGGGTTGCTCCGCCGATCCCGACGGCGCGTCCGGTACCACCCCCGCGGTCTTGGGTGCGGGCACCTCCGTGCTCGTGGGGGCGGGAGCATCCGCGGGTTGAGCCGTCCCTCCCGACGGCGCGTTCACTACCAGCCCTGCGGTGTCGGGTGCGGGC
>LGRX02025456.1:0-27910 GCA_001247695.2 Cymbomonas tetramitiformis | reverse complement strand
TACACTCGATGGCTGTGGAAGCATGCGCAGCTCGGGACCGACATCGCCAGGTATCCATGGCCCTGTCGATGGCCCGGGGAGAGCCATTCTTTGGCCGCTGCTCACCCTTTGGCCGCTGATTCGCAACCGCAGATGACGCAGCATAAGGCACAGCGCCGGGGAGAGTGCCGCACGCGCCACGCGCCTGATTCGGCGCGGAGCGGAGCAGCCTCCCCGCACCCTTTGTCCCTGGGTCCTATGCTCCTTGCGTGCACGCTATGCACCTATCTACCGTACGCGCACCCTCGCGCATTCCTCCCCACCCACGACCTGCAGCGCCGCTGCTCACCCTATGGCCGCTGATTCGCAACCGCAGATGAAGCAGCCTATAACACGGCGCCGGGGAGAGCGCCGCACGCGCCACGCGCCTGATTCGGCGCGGAGCGGAGCAGCCTCCCCGCACCCTTTGTCCCTGGGTCCTATGGTCCTTGCGAGCACACTATGCACCTATCTACCGTACGCGCACCCTCGCGCATCCCTCCCCACCCACGACTCGCAGCGCCGCTGCTCACCCTTTTGCCGCTGATTCGCAACCGCAGATAAAGCAGCATACGGCACAGCGCCGGGGAGAGCGCCGCACGCGCCACGCGCCTGATTCGGCGCGGAGCGGAGCAGCCTCCCCGCACCCTTTGTCCCTGGGTCCTATGGTCCTTGCGTGCACACTATGCACCTATCTCCCGTACGCGCACCCTCGCGCATCCCTCCCCACCCACGACCTGCAGCGCCGCTGCTCACCCTTTGGCCGCTGATTCGCAACCGCAGATGAAGCAGGATAAGGCACAGCGCCGGGGAGAGCGCGGCACGCGCCACGCGCCTGATTCGGCGCGGAGCGGAGCCGCCTCCCCGCACCCTTTGTCCCTGGGTCCTATGGTCCTTGCGAGCACACTATGCACCTATCTACCGTACGCGCACCCTCGCGCATCCCTCCCCACCCACGACCTGCAGCGCCGCTGCTCACCCTTTGGCCGCTGATTCGCAACCGCAGATGAAGCAGGATAAGGCACAGCGCCGGGGAGAGCGCCGCACGCGCCACGCGCCTGATTCGGCGCGGAGCGGAGCGGCCTCCCCGCACCCTTTGTCCCTGGGTCCTATGTTCCTTGCGTGCACCCTATGCACCTTTCTACAAAGAAATACACAAAGATATATGCCGGGGAAAAAAAACAATCCCACCCATGACTCGCTGTCCACCCCTTGGCCGCTGATTCGCAACCGCAGATGAACAGTCGCCCGACAAGCTGCTGACCAGGCACCCGCGGAGTGGCGGCTGCGTTCACTAGATGAAGGGCGGGCGGGCGGGATCCCGTACGGGAAGGGAGGGGAAGGAAAAGTTCACGGTCTTACCGGGTTTTCCTCGACCACTCCTCCAGCGACCGGGGGGAGGCCGCCTCCCTGCACGGTTGCAGCTTCGGAGGCCTGCGCACCAGTTCACGAAAGCATGTTTGAATCCACTGCGGAAACCATGGGATATTCCCACAGCAGTGGCATCCCACAGCGTGCATGCCGGAAAACAGGGGAGTCCGCATACCTGAATGAATACGCACAGCCGGTGACTTTTCCTAAGCACGTGATTCCGCACCAGGGCGCAGTCACCGGCTGTGTGTATCCACATATTCGCTGACCACCTATTTACGCAGAAACTTTCAGGAGCCGTCCGCTCTTTCAGTCGAACAGCGGTTAACTAATTAAGCCACGAACCTATCCAACATGCACATCCACAAGAGACAAGCATGGGGCACGTAACCTTTGGAGCGAGTGCGGCCTGGCCTGCCTCGCTGCCAACCGTGGCCGTCCTTGCCCGTTTAGGTGCACCTTGTTCAGCAGCGCTCGTTGCTCCTGTTCGGGTACTCTCCATTCTTAAGTAACAGTACTCGCTTTTAAAAGTAAACTACCTGTTCTGCATACATTGCAACAGAACTGCTTTCTGTCACCCGCGTGATTCAAGAAAAAAGTAAAACTACTTACCAGCCATTTTCTTTCTCGACCTTCTGCTACTTAAATTAAATAAACAAAAAAATAAACTCTTACAGTTTAACTGTTTTTTGAAAACTTCAACTTCAAGAACCTAACTTGGTTTCTTGGCTACGTTACCTCTATCTCTTACCAGCTATGGTGCGCGTGGCCACTAAAATCGGCTACCTTTCGGCTCCCTACTGGTTTAGCCGAGACAGGTATGATACGATCTGTATGTGACGCATCCCACCTATCTACTGAACGATGATGTATACCCCTGCCTGCGTTCATACCTGGCCGCCATTCGCCAGTCGCTCCACTCCTGTCAATTCTACCTTGGCCACAGACCAGAGAATTGCACATCTACCATTCAGGATCCTCGTTTACCACGGTTTACCAGCTCCGTCTCTATATTTATACTACATTGCGAAGTTTTATATCCATTTACCATTAGGCCACGACCATTCACCATTCCAGATCCTCGTTTACCACGCTCCGTTCTGAAATTACCAGGCTTTTACCATGCTTCAACCTATGTTACCGCAAATTACCAATGATTTACCGTCAGTTATTTTTTTTATATAAATATTTTAACGTTTACCACCTGATTACCACCCCACATAGGGGCTTACCGCCGTTTACCACCAGTTTACCACATTTTAACACCAGTTTACCACATTCTACCACGATTCCTTCTCAGTGTGACGGGGGGTGGAGGATGCTAACTTGCATACTGACCCTTCACTCTCCAGTCAGACCTATGGGAGCCAGCAGAATTTTAAAACTTTTGTTGTTGCTCGCGGTTGCTGCCTGGGTGGCCACCATGGCTCCTGGGGGGTTTCGGGGTGTGCCCACAACGGGTTCGTGCTCTGACCCGCTGCAAAGGTCTTTTAGAACCACCTGGGATGACCAGAGGTCCTCGCGCCAGTGGGACACTGGGTGGGAAGCCATGGTGGCAGAGCGAGATGAGGTGCTTCCGCACACGGTGCTAGACACGTTGCAGCCAGGGGGCACCACCAGAGTCACCAAGGACGAGGCCGCGTGGTTGGACACGGAGCTCAATGCTACCTTCGGAGGACACCCCGAGTTCACTGAGGAGAACTGGGAGGAAATGCGCAACGTGGTGAGGGGATGCAGCTATTGCTTCGCCAACAAACCGCAGGACATCAAGGGCTACCATGGAGGGGCAGCGCATGCAACTTTCGTCATCCCGTTCAAGGACGAGACCAAGGTGGCTTACCAGCGACCGAGGAAGTACAGCCCGGGAGAGCAGGAGATCATCGATCTGCACTGCAAGGAGCTATTGGAGTACGGCTTCATCGAGCCAGCTTCACAGCACTGTCGACATGCCAGCAACGTGGTGGTCGCAGGGAAGAAGGACCATGATACTGGACAGTGGACCTCTACGCGCTTCTGTGTCGACCTCCGGAACACGAACCGGTTGTCGCTGAAGGACAACACGCTGCCTCACCGACCAGAAGAGCTCTATCAGCGCGTGGCCAAAGCCAAGTTCAAGACAACTCTGGACGCGACCAAGGCGTTCCACCAGATTCCCATGACCACCGAGGAGGACAGGGACAAAACAGCGTTCTGGTGGGGCAATCAGCTCTATCGTTACACTTCCATGCCATTTGGAGCAGCTGGAGCGACCGCTGCCTTCATCAGGATCATGGACTACGAGTTGCGTCACCTGCAACATTGTACGGTGGCGTACGTTGACGACGTGTGCATATACTCAGACACCGCTGAGCAGCACATCAAGGATGTAGAAGCCGTGCTTCGCACCTTGGGGGATCGTTGCAGGGATCCGACTGCACTCGGGCAAGTCGACCTTCGGGGCAGCCACCGTGGACTTCTTGGGCTACCGCATTGGCCACAACACCATTGGTGCGCATCGCACCGCTTGGCTCGTGCATGTTCGGCCCGCACACTACTGCACACTGGTACATGTGTACCCAAGACGTACCCAGTATGAAGACATGACGGGTACACATGTACCTACACGTTCCCATGTTAGGTGTATGTACCGAGGGTGTACGGGTACTGGTGGTACATTCTTGTGTACTCGCCGGTCTGTTTGTTCCTTTGTTTGCTCGCGACCTTTCGTCCTCACCCTCTCGACGTAAAAGGATCGGAAGTAACATTGCACTGTCTTGAACTTTTTGTCCATGGATGCGGTCCGGAACTTCATCGTACCCACTTGCACTCGATTGAACTTGCGGCATCGAGGAGGGCAACCTTCGAGTAGAGCGCGCTCATACTCTGTGCATTGTCTTCCCAACCATGGGGTGGGGTCCAGGTCGATTGCAGCTTGTACTTGGCGGTACCCGGTGCCTTTGATCTGAAGGTGCGCCGTCTGCAAACAACACATGGCGCCTAAGCACTACGGAAATGCCGGGGACGTATGTACCGCGCGTGCACTGCATTACGGGTGCAGGCTAAATACACGTGTACCGGGCCAGCACTGGAAATGGTTGCGACCGGGTGCACACGTACTGACCTATGGTACATGGTGGGTACACGTGCACCCGCAATGCTCCACATGCGACTTACTTGGAGATGAGGTGGTTGTAGTTCTCCACGAGTTCCTCGAGATTTATGTATTGCTGGATATTGTTCCTCATCCACTTGGTCAGCTGCTGTTGCTCGAGGTCGGTAAGATTGTGGTTTTTCCCCACGTTGTTGACGCCAACCGAGTCCACGGTGATGACCTTCGTGTGGAACGGGATTGGCACCTCTTGGCGTAATGCCATGAGGAGAAGTCCGCGCACGAACCGTATCATGTCCTGTCTGCCGATGCCGTTCATGATGCTCTGTATTGGAAACGCGTTGTTCTTCGCCCATCTTCCGATCTTCCCATTATACGACTCGAACACGTACATCCAATACTCGCGAACCGGCCCGAGGTCAAACAACTGATCGACCGTGTGCGAAAGCAAGTGCGTGTTAAGTACCCACCAATGTGGTGAACACATTCCCCGAGTGCGCTCGATGTTCTCGAAGCATTCTTGTACACACTTGTCCAATGACGCCTTGTCCTGTATCGACACACGCCCCGTGCAAGGTGGGTGCACGCGTACCGGGGCATTCTATGTACCGGGCACAAGGCAAGTACATACGCACCGTTATTCTGTAACATATGTACCCGGCATGCACCGCGCCGGGTACGCACCGAGGGCGCGTGTACTAGGCGTGTACTCGGTAAATGTACCCTACGTGCTTGCAGTTGTAGGTGTCATGTGGGATGGAGGAGCATATTTTATCGCACCTTCGGGATGATCTTGTGCGAAGTCAACTCCCTTATGATGGTGGTGAGGTCTCCAACAATCTTGGCAAGTGGATTAAGGGAATTGTCATCGCGTGGCCAAGCCGCGAGAGTTGCAAACATGCCGGAGACGAACATTACCAAGTACTCGTGCGCTTTCAGCTTCTTCGCCCTTCCATCCATCTTCTGCGAGCACCTCGCGCCCACGCGCGCGCCGGGATCATCAACGCGGGTGGATACCACCGCGTGGCCAAGGATCGGGTTTCAAACACAAGTTATCAACTCACTGGGTGCGCATGTACCGTGCGAGTACGCGACATCGGTGCGAAGGATCTTGGTACGTATGCACCGCATGAGTACCGTGGAATGCGTGCACGCCCGGTACACGTGCACCAACAACACACCGTAGACTACTTCGACAGCACGGGCAAGAAATCTCACCTCGGCGGGGGGGCGGGAGGGGGCGCTTTGCAAAGAACCCATCTGGCTTCATCGTCATCATTCCAAGTAACCGGAACCCCTTGGAAGCCCGTCAGTAAGCAATGGCGTACCCAATCGGCAACTTCTTGTTGCATTACGATCAAGTCCGGCAACGGTATTATGCCATCAGTCGACTCACATCTGAAGTACTTGCCCGCGAACTTTGTTTCGGCGGAGAACGCGTTCAAGTGTTGGGTACGATTAGCGTCGAGATCGGGAAATCCTCGTGCATAGTCATCCAAATAGTCACACGTCCACTCACCCATGTCATGGCGATGTTCCACAATGTCTCTTACCCATCTTTATGTTGGCTGCAGCCAACATAAAACCCAAAGTTCCGAAGCATATTACTCATGGTTAATGGTACATATTGCTCCAAAGTAATGTTGTTTGAAGGGCTACTAGACCTTCAAAAAAATGTCAATACGTGGTATACCTTCTTACACCCATGGGGGCTTGCATAATTGTGCCCTAGAGTTGGGCTATGATCGCGAAAATACAAAATGCTCATTATGTTGGCTGCAGCCAACATAAGAAAATTGTGCAATGTGAGCGGCATGAGAAGGGCATTGGAAAATCGGGCACCCATGTTGTCAAGATCTCGAGCTGCTCTTTCTGGAGTGCCTTGTCAAAACTTTCATCCGAGTTCATCTTGACCCTCAAAATATCGATCGAAGTAACATGGGTATGTGAACACCCAAAGTTCCTTGGAAATTTCACAAATTTTCACATTCTCTTGAATAGTAACCCAAATTCTCGCCGATGATTTCGAGCGTCCCACTGTTGTTAACGCATGTGTGAAAGAGAACATCCCCGCCGTCATTTTGAGCTAATAAACTGTACAATCCGATACCGACAGCTCCCGGCATTGTCAGCAACGCTTATGTTGGCTCCAGCCAACATAAAGGGGCCTAATGTTGGCTATAGCCAACAGATGGGTAACAGACAACAATCGTGTTACGAAGATAGTACGTTATCAAACGCCGCCGCTGCCGCCGTCTCGTCGTCAACCACCAGGCTGTGGCACCTGAGGCGGAGGGGTTTTGGAAAGAGGTTGAAGCTTTGCGTGCGTCAGATTAAAATACAATTTGCACTCGATCTGCTGAAAAGCTTCGTTATCTGGTTGTTCAGCGTGAAGCTCTCGCCGAGCGGTGAGGCTATGTTGGTGCCCGAAGCACACGAAACGATACTTGCCGCCGTCGTGCACCTTACTGGGGTCAAACTCCTCCGCGCTTGTGAGGTGCTTCCCAGTGTCCGCGTATACAATGTACACCAGGGAGGTGTTCTGAAAAGAGTGTGGGCTCCAAGCCATGCTCTCTTTCAGGTTCACGACTTGCGCACGGACCTCATCCCTGATGCGCTCGTAGGCCTCGGCCTGTATAATGTACTGGATAGGTATGTTGAACGTACACCCCTTGACGTCTTTGGCGTTAACGACTCTGGGGTACCGGTGGTGATACTCAATCTGATACCGAATCGTATTAGAATGAGATATAGAACGACGCTGTTTCGGCAAAGTGAGGAAGGACTGCCAGTCCTGCGCTGCTTGCTCAGCATTCTGTTCTTTGGCCGCCTTCGCTGTCTCTCCAGGCTTGTAAGCCAACAATGAGCCGCCCGGACCACGACTAGCAGCCAGCTCGCTTTCTGCTGCAGGTGTCATTGGTACCTATAAACATATATTGTAATATAAAAGTACAAAGTTAGTCACTAACTGGAAACAGCTCATTAGGTTAATGAGCAATTGGAAACAATACTCTTATTCATTATAAAAACATATTATTTACATATACAAAGATGGTAATAAAACCGTTTATACATTTGGAGTATGATGGTCAAACCAGTGTTGTCTACAGCATGGGCAGTGAACTGGTGTTGCAAACTCTATTTCATAGTTTTGCATCTCATACTTGCAGAAGCATGCCTTGTGCATGAATTTGTCAATACACTGACATTCGAAATCACTACATTGTATCGGAATCCCAGTTTTAAAATGAGCCTCGTCGACATCATCTATTACATTTAGGCAGATAAAGCATTCCTTCGGCTCCCAAGTGGTCTGCAAAATACAGAATGCAACAAAAGAACCAAACGAAGCTCATTAGCCTAATGAGAAGTTTTTCTAATTGTAAATTAATTGCATTTTCGAACAAATAAATTTATTACCATATACAAAAGAATGTGTTTATTTAACAAGGTGGTCAATCATAATTACGACTCCGTCTACGTATTTCTGCAAGAATTAATTCCCTTAAGGCAGGATTGTTGAGATGTTCCCTCGTCAAAGCATCACCATGTGGATATGGGTCGCCTATTGTATCCATACGAAAATTGAATCTGGCTCGAATGAAAGGAAGAACATATGTAAATAATATGTACTTTTTGTCAATACTTGGTCCAGAATCCTGCAGTAAAGGACAAAAAATGAAAAACTGCTCATTAAGCTAATGAGGCTTTTTGTTAAAGCTCTGGTCAGTCATCGAATTTATCGGGTAAAACAGTCACACATGTCATATTATGACAGAAGGTTTCATGCAAACTGTAAAGAAAAACATAAAGGTCAGAAACTTTGCAAAACTGCTCATTAAGCTAATGAGGCTTTTTGTTTAAGCTCTGGTCAGTCATCGAATTTATCGGGTAAAACAGTCACACATGTCATATAATGACAGAAGGTATCATGCAAACTGTAAAGAAAAACATAAAGGTCAGAAACTTTGAAAAACTGCTCATTAAGCTAATGAGGCTTTTTGTTTAAGCTCTGGTCAGTCATCGAATTTATCCGGTAAAACAGTCACACATGTCATATAATGACAGAAGGTATCATGCAAACTGTAAAGAAAAACATAAAGGTCAGAAACTTTGCAAAATTGCTCATTAAGCTAATGAGGCTTTTTGTTAAAGCTCTGGTCAGTCATCGAATTTATCGGGCAAAACAGTCACACATGTCATATTATGACAGAAGGTATCAAGCAAACTGTAATAAAAACGCAAAGGTCAGAAACTTTGCAAAACTGCTCATTAAGCTAATGAGGCTTTTCGTTCAAGCTTTTAAAGACACAGAAAAAATTGTAAAAATGACAAATTATTTTTACATATATCACAAAACTTTCAAAAAACTTTGAACTTGCCCCGGTTGGAAGTACACCTGTGCCACCCATTTCCGTTTCGATCGAGTCGTCCAAGACAAAGAACTCTTCTCCAGGCTTCTCAGGACACTTCCAGAAGTCTTCGTTCTCGGAATTTCGCCACATTTCATTTAAAAAAGAACTGTAAGCAGTAGCAGCAGCTCTGGTCCCTGTTCGTCTAACCAGCTCATCGAGTCTGGTCTTGCGCGCTGTGTAAGGTGGCGCCACGCTGCTAATCAGCATATTTTCAGCGTCAAGACGGACAGCCATATGCTCATGCGCGCGTTCGCCCGTTGTCAGCACGTACACCGGCGTATTGCCGCCGCCGGCTGGCGCAGCGCCAGCGAAGGAGATACGCAAGTTCTCATCGGCGTTTGCTGGCAAAAGCGGCAGGTTTTTCTGAACTGTACCGCCATCGGCTGTTGCGAGAAAAACAGATACTCGCAGCCAATGGCCCTGTAAACTAGATACGCGCTCAACTGACCACTGCTTGTCGGGTAGCTGTAGTATGTTTCCTCCGCTCATTAACGCGCGAAATTGATCCGCAGTTGCCATTATTTTGATTCACGAAAAAGTAAAAGAAAAAAGGCGATGAGCTGTAAGCGGTGTTATGCAAAGTAGGTTTTGAATTGTGAGGAAGACTGGTCGAGTTTATGAAGTTTCAATAAGTTCCGTGGTCTCGTCATCAAAATCCGAGAATTGCGAATCGAAATATTTTATTGGACGGGCCGAACGAGACAAAGAACTCGAATCTGCATTCAAGTTCTCGATTTCGATTGATGACATCTCCACTCGATCCGGGAACTTGAGTACAGATTGATGTTATTGGACAAAGTTTGGTCTATCGATCCGACGAATTTAATATGACCGACCGTAATATTCAAATTCAAAGTCATCGGCTGTCGCCCCTGACGAAACTCGGAATGAACTCTCGTCGTTTTCATTTCACGGAAATCGGCTTCATAAGTTTTTTGACATGTTTTTCTGATTGTCCACTACCCACGCTTAGGTACATCGCGATGTACCTAACTATACGTGTACGTTTAATGCCGCGGTGAGCCAAATTCTCGACGCGGGGTCGTGTGGCCCATTTCAGCCGTTGATGACATGTCCCTGTTGGTCTTGAAGCATTTGGTTTGTGGTATTTAGCTCAATACGATAGTCTAGGCAGGTCATCAATATTGACAATTTTCAGAAAATGTACATTTTCAAAACTCCGAAAATCTTAGGTACATCCCTTAGGTACATCGCGTTTGATGCACGTGTACGACCGCTTAATGATGAATGTCGACACATATTTGTTACAACGGTATTTGACACCCCTTAGGGCAGTTGTAATTTCAGGGGTTTGCACTTAAACACCCAAGCACGCCTTCACTCGACACGCGGTTGTAGGCACCTAAAACTGATCCCACACTATATGCATGCACGAAAATCGATATTCCGCCTTAGGGTTTCGCACGTACGAGTGAACGATATTCATCAGGTGTGGTTAGAGGCTTGCATGGAAATTATTTTAACACATCTCATAATGAAGGCTCTTGTCAATTATTGTCGGATTTCTGTCGTTCGCTTGCGGAACTCCACTTGGAGTTGAAGGCTGCAGCGTGTGCCTTCACCTCGCGTCCTTGGAGAAGCTGCCCTATTGCGCGACAAGCAGCCATGTTGGATACGTACCGCGAGCAAGGTCAATAGCGCGGATTTTTGGGATTCTCCAACTACATATGAATTATATTTTATCAAGGTCTACTACCAGAATCCAGCCGAACGTTCGCAGAGAGAACAATGCCGAGCTTGCCGAATATGACCGGGAAAACATTTATTTTGACCTGGTTTTTTTGTTTTCTTCAAAAAGATTGATTTTGAATGCATCAGAGCGTATATTGTACGGATCGGATCCGAATGTTGGATCATAATATCGATAACTACAAGGGGCACAAAACGTCGGATTTGAGCCTTGATTTGATCTGTACGGCTTAGGTACATCGTTCTGTACCTAAGGCCCTTGGGTACATCCCCATGTACCGAAGGGTAGTGGACATGATGGGGCCGTTCTGGCGAATAGCTAACGAAGCTATCGACGAAGTTATTGACCTTTCCCCGCCTGCAGTATACTACACCCAGAAGGAAGCCGATATCATAGAAATAGAAACAGACGTATTTCGCTCATCGCCAGTTAGCGCTCCTCGCTCATCGCTATACAAAACAGTTTGCGACGATGAGATATCATGCTTTCCGTGCGTTGAAACTCCAATGCACTCGAAAAGCGCAGAAACTCCAATGACGGCAAACTTGCAAAAGCCTAGCGACTCTCGCGCGACTCAGCGCTCATCGGACTCTGGTCACACAATAAACACGCAAGGGTCTAGTTCGCGAAAGATCACAAGTGTTGACTTCAATGAGATAATGCAAAGCCTGGAAGCAAGCTTTAGTTCGCACTCCGTGGGTGACGAAAAGAGTGAAAGTGTGCTGAATGGGAAAACAACTAAGGTCGGTAAAGAGCGAGCAGTTTACACATCAACAAAAAGAACACCCAAAGAAAAGAAGCAAATATCAATCAAAGAACGAAACCTTTCACAGTCTGACATAGATAGTATTGCGGTTTATCGGTGCAAGTGCAATTCGGTTTGCTCGTTAATGTTTCACACCTCAGCTTTAGCAGCTCAACTCAAAATGTTTTGGGACTTGTCTCAAAAAGATCGTAAAGAATGGGTAGTAACAGATCTTATGAAGAGCGTAACCAGAACTTGTGACTCAAGATTCATATTTAAGTTCTTCATATGTGACAGACCGGTAAGTTTGCCTAAACTGTCCATTAGCTTAATGAGCAGTTTTCCTTCTTTTTTATAGAATCCCTTTGAAGTATAACTTTTTGTTCATATTCCTGAAAGTTTGCCAAAACTGCTCATTAGCTTAACGAGCGTTTTTCTTTCTTTTTTATAGAATCCCCTTTAAGTATAACTGTTTGTTCATATTCCTGAAAGTTTGTCTAAACTGTTCATTAGCTTAATGAGCATTTTACTTTCTTTGTGTAGAATTCCCTTGAAGTATAAATGATTGTGCATATTACTGAGTTTTTGCCCCAACTGCTCATTAAGCTAATGAGCAGTTTTTCTTCTTTTTTATAGAATTCCCTTGAAGCATAAATGTTTGTGCATATTGCTGAAATTTTGCCCCAAACTGCTCATTGAGCTAATGAGCTGTTGATCGCCGACTTTCCTTCCGTCATCAGTGATGACCGTCATTCAGGAGACGGATCGTCTGATCTCACTCCTCGGATCGAGGAAATGAAGGATCACGAAGTGGCTGTTCACCTCCAGCTTCGAAGTCCAAGTGTCGCAGAGTGTCGCTCTTAAGTTGGAAATTGGTGAAAATACTTCACTTTTCCTACCTGCTGACGATTGCTGCGTCTTTCTTCTCCGTTTCGTAACGCAAGTTTTTTTTCTTACAATCATGAGTTTCGCAGCAATCGCTACTAGTTCTGATTTGCGGAGGGCGACCCGCGCCTCCCGCAGTGCACGGCCCCGTCAGCTCGACGAGAATTCCGTGCCCAACGTGTCGCCCGCGTTGAATGCAGCGACCTCGGCTCCGCGGCTCTCCCCTCCGCGGGAGGAGCCCGCAATTTTTCGCTCGTTGGGTCTTAATGATTCTGAAGACGGTGACGAGGTGGTCGACGCGGGGGAAAGGTGGTCCCGAGAGAATGCTGAAACGCCGGAGTCGCCGTCCGGACCGTCCTTGTTGCAAGAATTGTCGTTTGGTGACCAAGCTGCCCCTGGACGCGCTGACTCTCCTCCTCCGGCAAGAAATGTGCTGCAGAGAACGTCCTTGGCGGAGGATGTTGCGGGGGGGGCCAGCCTCCCTCTCCGTCCGCAGGCGTCCCGCGATGAAGTCCACCAGGTGACGGAGGAGAGGCCGACTATCCCTGACTTGACGGTGAACGCCTTTACTGGGCTGAACTTGTTCGTGTTGCCTGGCAAGGAACTACTGTTGAACCCCTCTATCTTCAAGTCCGAGCACCTCGACGGAAAATCTGTGTCAAGGTCCCCGGTCTGGAGGTCACCAACAGCCAGTCCAGAGCCACTATGGTGAGGAATTTGGAGAGCTTCCGCGAGGTGCTTGAGAGGTCCCGTACGACCCCGACGGGGGATACGGCGCAACCTGTGACTCTGACCCCGCGTGCTGATTTGAACACGGGGGGGCCGGTCCCCCCGCCAATGGGGGACGTCCCGACCGACTTGGTGTCCCGGGAATCGGGACAGCAAACACCTCCCGCTGTCCCTGTTACCGAAGGCACGGGCCCCCGGCGGCCCCCGTCCCCGTTGCACGTCCGGCCGGGAGCCGCACAGACCCCGACGTACCCGCCGGGGTTCGGTCCGCACGTACGTGGACCCGAATGCGGAGCAAGGACTTCTCTCTGGTCTCAATCCCCCCGCAAGCCAAGTCCAAGAACCTCCTCAACCAGCCCAGGTAGCTAGCCCGAGCGCTCCTGCTTGACCTCTCCTTTTCCTTTAGAAATTTGAATTCACTTCGGTTAATTTTGCTAGGGCCTTCTTCTTCCCTGTAGCTTGAAAAAACTTAATCAGCCTGTTCAACCCGTTTCACTAATTATGAATTCTTCTTCTCCTTTAGAATAGTCCGGTCCCCGTCCTACGTATTCCCAAAGAGTAATTAGTTAGGGCCCTTGCAGTAATCTAGGAGCGCAGTACCCGTGCTTGTGGGCGCTTCCTAGGTGGTAAATTTTTGGTTCTTGTAAACTTTTGTAAATACTTGCTGTTTGTGGCCTGCCAATTTAAAAGTTTTTGACTTGCTTTGAAAGTTTTTGAATTTAAATGCTGCTTGTGTCCCGTGGGGACAACAAGAACTGATGTTATCCTCACACTGAGTGAGGCTCTTCTTGGAAGAGTGTTTACCCCGTGGGGGTTTTTGTTGCTTGAAATCCTCAGTCTGTGAGGTGTCCCCTCTTGGAGGGACTGTGTACCCCTTGGGGGTTGTTTATGTGGACAATTGGTTTCCAAAATATTTGGTCGGATGTAAGCTCCTGGTTATAGGCCTTCCTGACACAAATTGGTTGATATTACAGGCTCGGGAGGCCGATGAGGAAGTTGTACTCACGAGAACACTGACTGCCCCAACGGTGGGAGACGACTGTGCAATTTGCTTAGCCAGCCTGCTGGGGGAAATGCCATGTGTTTCAACTGCATGTAATCATCATTATCATGTAGCCTGCTTTGATGGCCTAGATGAGATGTATCATTTGACCAGCCTAGTCCAGCCGGCAGCAATCCATGCTGTATTCACCATGTCTTATAGGAAAGTGGTCAGATGTCCGATGTGTAGATCCGTTCTGATTGTGGATGAACTCCCATATGGGGAGGACAGATTCACATATCTGTGGTAGACATAGGTGTATGATTATGATGAGGGCAAGTTTGCATGAGGGTTGCAATTTCCTAATTGTGGCATGGTTTTCAAATGATTTGGCATTAATTGTTGTGATTAGATAGGATGAAAATTGTTTGCTGTGATTATGATGGAAAATAATTGCTGTAATTGAGATGAAATATTGCTATTTGAAAATATGAGTTTGTTAAATATTACAAAATTTGAATTTGCTGTAAGGACTGCTGAAAATATGATTGAAATTAATGCTGTCACCATGATGATGGAATTGCTCTAATTATGACAAAATAGTTGCTGGGATGATGGACAATAATTACTGCATTTATGATGACTATGATTGCTTTGTTTGATGTGAGGATAGATATGAAGAATTTCTGTGATCCGATCGATGAAAGATTGCATGCTTATGACAAGCTGAAGTTGAAAATAATGATTAGGGAGGGTGATGTGATTGCGTCAGATTATGACCCCTTATGATTATTGCATTACGTGCATTATCAGAGTGGGGGCGAGAAGATGCTACTGCTGTAACACATTATTATGCATGTTTGTATCGAGACAAAGGACGATATGTGAGTGTTTCCTCAACCTCGAGTAAATGAAGATGGATGGTGGCATGAGGGAGCAGGCTCCCTTGGGATTGGCACCATCGGTGACGCCGGGATTCGACATTCAGGCATACGTGGACTCGGTACTCCAAAGATCCATGCAGGAAGAGACCAAGGGGGTCTCCAACTGGTTGAAAGCCCACCGATTGAGAAGCGAGCTATTGGAGTGGTGCCTGACCCCGGGGAAGGCGGTGCCGGAGATACCGAAGCTGATGCGAAAGATGGCAGCTGCCTTTGGCTTGCCGGGAGCCAGTTCGAGGGAGCCGGAGACTCCTCAGTCCTTGTATTCCCTTGCCACTCTCATTGAGAGGGAGTTGGCAGGGGGTACTATGGATGCGTCCTTGCCGGACAATCACATTGCCCTGTTTGCACATCAACAAATAAGGGCTACAGTTCCAGAGTGCGAGAAAGATGATGCGCACGAGTCAGAACTGCAGATGTTCATAAAAACTCAATCCAAGAAAGCCTCGTTATCAGGAGCCACTAAGCATGTTACTGCAAAACCGGGAGCTCCTGCAGATGGTAATGCCAAATGTCCGAAATGCCAGGGGTCACATATGCTGCGGGACTGCAAGTCTCCTTATGCGTTGAACAAGGATGGATCCATCAATGTGACTTGGGTGGACAAACGAAATAAGAATGACAATAGGAATAACCAGAACCAGTTGGCTCAGCTGCCACCACCTCCTCAGAGGGAGCCTGCCTAGAAATCGTCGAAGTTGCCAGAATGCTGGGCTGTATAATATGTATATAGTGTATCAATATTTGGGAGCGGGCCAGGGTGCCTGCCTTACCGTGTAACATCAGATTCCAGGTTTAAATTCCAAATTGGATGCATTGTTACATGTGAAATGGATTTACTTGATAATTTAATTTTGCATTTTTTGTGAATTTGCTCTACGTTAGATTTCGAAATCTCGATTTGGCTGATTTTGCTCTGCGTTAAATTTCAGATTTCAGTCTTCAGGATGCTGGATTTCGATTTTTTTTTATTATTTTTCATTTTGCTCTACGTTAGATTTCGTATGACAGTTAAGTATCGAATGGAAATGCGTTGTTTCTTGTGGAATGAATTTACTTGGAAAATTGATTTGCATTTTTTGTGAATTTGCTCTACGATTAGATTTCGAAATTTCGATTTGGCTGATTTTGCTCTACGTTAGATTTTCAGATCTCAGTCTTCGGAATGCTGGATTTTCGCATTTTGGATTTGTTTTTTTGCTCTACGTTAGATTTCGTGGGTCAGCTTCGGAACACTGGATTTCGGACTTTGGGATGCATATCTCAAATTGGAGTGCTTCGCGAATGCAGGCAATTAATGCCAATTATCTCGCCTGCACGGACCACCTGGTGCCCGTCCGTCATAGAAGCCTCCCTTTTAACATGGGGATGCTGGACGGTTAGAGTACTGACCGCAACGGGTGGGTTACTCTACACGAGTAGCACACCGGAAGTGGCCAGGCTCGAAAATCGTCCATCCCTTTCCACAAGATTGGGGCCCGGTAGAGACCGGGGTGCGATTTTCGAGGAGCAATTCTCCTGAAAGGAAGAGTGCTCTGGTGTGGTTGTTGTCTCGAACAGGGACACGAGCCAAACTCAGCCCCACGAAAGGGATTGCTTTTCTTCGATGGTGCATGCCGCTTTAACGCGTCGCCGGATTTGAGGCAAGCCTCGTTCGGGGTAGCACTCTGCTCAGAACAAGGTCAACAGTGGACTCGGGACTACGGGCGCCTTGGATCCAAGACGAATAATTATGCAGAATTCGTGGGTGCCGTGATTGCAATCCAGAGAGCGATAGAATAGAACTTGACCACAGCAACAATTGTTGGGGACTCGGAGCTAGTGGTGTCAGCATTTTCGGGCTCCCGTAACGTTATCGCAAAAGACTTGGAAGGACTACTTATCGTTGGGAAAGCTCACATGGCCTTGCGCCCGGATTGTGTTTTCAATTTCAAGCATGTGGCACGGGACCACAATAAACTGGCTGACAGCCTGGCCAACTTCGCACTGGATTCTGGCATGCCGGCAACGACAAGTGTGAGAGACCCGCTTGCATTTATTACCATGGCGGTTAAGGGCTTCGACAGTGCCCGGGAAGTGATGGAGAGGCAACAGTCTTTAGGGCCGCGTGAGGCCCAAGGGCAGGACACCTTGGCCCCTTCAGTAATTGATGCCCTCAGTGGTAATTTGGTCCCGGACCCCCTTTCCGCACCAGCTAGAGATCCGGGGGAGTTCCGGGTGGGAACTATCCATGAGTGTACCCAGTTCTGGGACACAGTGGTAACATCATCAGAGATGGGATTGCTGGTCAAAGAATGGGCAAAGAATGGAGTCTCCATCTCGGATTTCTTCCAACATTTTTCAGGCACTTACGAAGGGGCTCGTTTCGACTCAAAAACACCCCCGAGGATGCAGTTCAAGAATCATGCGATTCCGGATCATTTGATCCCCTGGATCTCTGGGAAGATACAGGACGAGCTCAAATGGGGAGCGATAAGAGTCTGGGGCAGAGAAGGGGAGTGCTCTCCCCCGCATCTAGTTAGGCCGGTAGGGGTGGAGCCGGCCAAACCAAGAAAGATCAACGATGCAAGATTTCTTAACCTTTGGTGTAAGGATATTCCGTTTACTTACGAGTCGGTGACAATGCTTCCACAAATCTTAGAGGTGGGGGATCCGGCATTTATTATGGACCAAGCGAGCGGATTCTTCCATGTGAGGCTTACAGAGGAATCGCAACAGTACATGGGTTTCCTGTGGGAGGGCGTATATCACAGCTTTCAAAACTGACGAGGTTACGAGGTTACGAGGACCCGAGTTTTTCAAAACTATACGTAGTTTAATATTGCCACCACTGTGAAGGACCCATGAATACAATCAGTTAAAACGGCCTTAAATTTTGCATGATTTTATTGTATACGTTTCTCGAAAAATGTATTTTGTGACACACCCTTGATATTTTTTTCAGTTTGAGTATTTTATGACTTTCCTAGGTGAAAGGTACCACTTGTTTAAGGCAAACCGATGCCTGCACCATCAAGACTCTTAGTTACAACATACTAACAATGAACAAACCAAGTTTGGTAATTTCTGCACCTCAATACTAACGCAGCAAAGCTGCCCCTTTGGTAGTGAGTTTCAGGTAGAAAAATTTGTTTATGAAATAGTGAGTAAAAATCATGTAGTAATAATTGTTCATAAAATAGGGAGTAAAAATTAGGCAGAAATAATTGTTTACAAAACAGTGAGTAAAAAAGTTGCTCTTCTTTCCGCTCTACAAATCGTTGAGAGACTTAGAAAAAATAGCGAGTTTGAAGAGCGAAAAAAAGAGCAACCTTTTTACTCGCTATTTTATAAACAAATATATCTGCATGAATCGGGGAGAAATAATTGTTTATAAATGGTGAGTTTCAGGTAGGAATATTTGTTTATAAAGTAGTGAGTAAAAATCATGTAGTAATAATTGTTCATAAAATAGGGAGTAAAAATTAGGTAGAAATAATTGTTTACAAAACAGTGAGTAAAAAAGTTGCTCTTCTTTCCGCTCTACAAATCGTTGAGAGACTTAGAAAAAATAGCGAGTTTGAAGAGCGAAAAGAAGAGCAACCTTTTTACTCGCTATTTTATAAACAAATATATCTACATGAATCGGGGAGAAATAATTGTTTATAAATGGTGAGTTTCAGGTAGGAATATTTGTTTATAAAATAGTGAGTAAAAATCATGTAGTAATAATTGTTCATAAAATAGGAGTAAAAATTAGGTAGAAATAATTGTTTACAAAACAGTGAGTAAAAAAGTTGCTCTTCTTAAGTCTCTCAACTGCAAAGGCAAAGAAGTGCTTATTCTCGAGGAAAGCACGCATACTTTTTTGTGTCTGGCATTAATGTCAAAACTCAGCAAAAGCAACGATCATTCTAGGAAAAAGAGTTGATCCCGCCTGTTTTGACATTAATGTCAAAACTCAGCAAAAGCAGCAATAATGCTAGGAAAAAGAGTTGATCCGGCCTGTTTTGACATTAATGTCAAAACTCAGCAAAAGCAGCAATAATGCTAGGAAAAAGAGTTGATCAGGCCTGTTTTGACATTAATGTCAAAACTCAGCAAAAGCAGCAATAATGCTAGGAAAAAGAGTTGATCCGGCCCGTTTTGACATTAATGTCAAAACTCAGCAAAAGCAGCAATAATGCTAGGAAAAAGAGTTGATCCCGCCTGTTTTGACATTAATGTCAAACCTCCGACGCAGAATCAGCAAAAATGCTAGGAAAAAGAGTTGATCCCGCCTGTTTTGACATTAATGTCATATGTCAAAACTCAGCAAAAGCAGCAATAATGCTAGGAAAAAGAGTTGATCCGGCCTGTTTTGACATTAATGTCAAAACTTAGCAAAAGCAGCAATAATGCTAGGAAAAAGAGTTGATCCGGCCCGTTTTGACATTAATGTCAAAACTCAGCAAAAGCAGCAATAATGCTAGGAAAAAGAGTTGATCCCGCCTGTTTTGACATTAATGTCAAAACTCAGCAAAAACAGCAATAATAAGAGGAAAAAGAGTTGATCCCGCCTGTTTTGACATTAATGTCAAAACTCAGCAAAAGCAGCAATAATGCTAGGAAAAAGAGATGATCCCGCCTGTTTTGACATTAATGTCAAAACTCAGACTTCTGACATTAATGTTAAAACATTCGCTCCAAAGATCTTTGCGAAAGCTTTGTCTTCTTTTCAATGCTTTCAGAGTTTGCATTTACGCAAAGATCTCTGCTTCAAAGATCTTCGCGCAAGCTCAACCCCTCTTTAATTTGTAAAGAAATATTTGAGCAAAGTCGAGTTAGCTCCAAAGATCTTTGCGCAAGCATGTCTGCTTTTCAACGTTTGAGTTGGCAAATTTGCGCAAAGATCTTTGCTTCAAAGATCTTAGCGCAAGCTCGAACACTCTTTAATTTGTAAAGAAATATTTGCGCAAAGTCGAGTTAGCTCCAAAGATCTTTGCGCAAGCTTCGTCTGCTTTTCAACGTTTGAGTTAGCAAATTTGCGCAAAGATCTTTGCTTCAAAGATCTTAGCGCAAGCTCTGAGAACCACTCTTTTATTTGTAAAGAAAACTTTGCGCAAGCTCCGTGTACTCATTAATTGCTAAAGTAAACTTTGCGCAAAGTCGAGTTAGCTTCAAGATCTTTGCGCCAGCTTCAAATGCTTTTTAATAATGTTTAAGGTAATATTTGCGCAAAGATCTTTGCTTCAAAGATCTTTGCGCAAGCTCGAACTACTCTTTAATTTGTAAAGAAAACTTTGCGTAAGCTCCGTGTACTCATTAATTGCTAAAGTAAACTTTGCGCAAAGTCGAGTTAGCTTCAAGATCTTTGCGCCAGCTTCAAATGCTTTTTAATAATGTTTAAGGTAATATTTGCGCAAAGATCTTTGCTTCAAAGATCTTAGCGCAAGCTCGAACTACTCTTTAAGATGTAAAGAAATCTTTGCGTAAGCTCCGTGTACCCATTAATTGCTAAAGTAAACTTTGCGCAAAGTCGAGTTACTAGCTTCAAGATCTTTGCGCCAGCTTCAAATGCTTTTTAATGTTTAAGGTTATATTTGCGCAAAGATCTTTGGACCAAGATCTGTGCTTCAAAGATCTTTACGTAAAAACATCATACGAAAAAATACCGTTGTATTTTACCGACACTCAAACTCTCAAAGCGCATGTTTTTAACGCGTGTTTTTTAAGCAAGAGAAATCGCACACTTAAAACACCATAATTCAAACATACATAACTTACCCACTAAAACTACCACATTTAAGACGTCGGCACTTGGTTTGGCTATGAAGCCTTGGCGACGTGTACCGTGTCCGCTTTTTTTGATTTCAAATCTAGATAATTATTTGACCAAGCAGCGAAGGTCAGTGGACACGCGTCAGCAAGTCTCCCTTTCTGCTAGTGGACACGGAGTACGGTGACAAAAATTATTAGTATTATTACTATTATTACTATTATTACTATTAAAAAAATTAAAAAAAGATTAATAGTAGTGTTAGTATTGTTATCATAACATACAACATATTATAATATATACGATATATCATTATTATTATATCTTGACATTATTATTATATTATTATGATATTTAAAAGTTTTGCGCGAGTCGAGGAAGGGGCGACTCTAGACGTCTCGAGCCTGAGTACAGTACAAACAAGTTTTTGCTGTAGCACTAATTTCCCGGTAGCGGTTTTTGAATGGTGTGAATATGGAACTCGTTAGGAAAGTCTTACGAGTCGAGAAGGGCAATTTTGACGCGTTCAAGTATTGAGGTGTAATAATCGCCTTAGGGCAGCTATGTCGCGTTAGCATTGCGGCGTAAGAATCGCCTTAGGAAAGTTTTGCGCGAGTCGAAAAGGGGCAACTCTGTTACGTTAGTATTGAGGTGTAGGAATACCCTTAGGAAAGTGTTGCGTGAGTCGAGAAGGGGCAGCTTTGCTGCTTTAGTATTGGGGTGCAGAAATTGCCGAGCTGGGTTGGTCCATTGTAATTATGTTGTAAGCCGGCTATTTTCCTTGACCACTTGTACCAACAGTCTCGGTTGAAGCCTAAAGCATAAATAAACCGCAATTTTTATGTGTTGTTTATTAAAAAAACTGAATGTACGGCTTGTATTAAAACGCAACAAACCGAGCACAAAATTTTGCTCTATTTTATGAATTCCTGACATCTACCCTTCCACAAAAAAAGCATGAATACAAAGGACAATTTCCCTCGTGAAACTGGACAAATCAACACGATATCAAGGAGTCGTTTTGACGGGTTCGTAGGGAAAAACGACGAAATTCCGAAAATTTTACCTCGTAACCTCGTCAGATGTGTAAAATGCGTATATCAAGGTATGGCTTACGCGAGGTCGAGTTTACACAAAACTTCTGATTTTCTAGATCGTGAGATATAAGCGATTTAAGTATCCGCTTAAGTATGTTTAAGTATGGGAGATAACTGAGCGGTATCGAGCATAACTTTTCAATGCCTGGGCCAATTGTATACCCGGAGCGCGCAATATGTTAAGATTGCTTTGAGCGACAGGTTTATCGAATAAAAATATTTTCGGAAGTTTTGTGTAAAGTCGACCTCGCGTAAGCCATACCTTGATATTACGTCTATACAGTTCTCAATTTTGGATGGAAGCCAGCGCCGGTCATTTATAGCGCCTTTGCGGGGGAATTCGCGGGATTCATCCGGCGGCTGGGGATACCATATTTATACTACATTGATGACAATGCCGGTGGACCGGCCCCAGTGGGAGCTTCGACTCTTACGAAGCAGGAAAGAGCCGCAATCTCGGTGTTCGTTGTCTCGTCATGCATGACGGCGGCGGGATATTTTATTCATCTGGAAAAGACGGAGTTCATTCCGTCCATGACCATCACCTGGCTAGGCATTGGCGTTGACCTTGCGAAGCAGGAATTCTTCATCCCGCAGAAAAAATGGGAGAAGTTCTTGAGCCTGGCAACGGACCTGCGAGCTTCGTCAAAAATTTCGGCCAGAGACCTGGAGAGGGTGGCAGGAAAGTTGGTTTCAATGTCAATTGCAGCCCCAGGTATCCTTATAGCATGCAGAAAGCTGTATGCCTTTCTGGCAAAAAGGCACGAATTCTGCAGAAAACGTTTTTTCCTGAACAATAAGCAGATGAGACATTTCAAACTCTACTTGAGTCAACTCTTCCAGCCGTCGTTGATTAAGGTGTCCGCATTCAGAAAGCAGGCCCACTGCTCGATACTTGTGGATACAAACGACGATTGTACAAAAGTCACGGCATCAATCAGAGCAGGGGAATTCCAAGATGAAATTTCGTGTTATCGTGATTTGAGAACCTGCTCGTCGGTGGATCAATCATTTTTTATTTCAGAAGCCTTGTTCGAAATCCCAGTAAAACGGGTCCCGCAACGCTGGGACACAATCTTGGATAAAAATATCTGGGATTCATCGAGAGTCCTCTCATCTAACCTGGACACAAAGGCATGCAAGGACCTGGCAGAAACGCTCTATAGATTTGTCGCGGATAACAACTTAGAGCTGAAGGTGGTTTCCTTTTTAAGGGGACCTGATGGAGCTATTGTAGTCCCGGATGAAGAGTCTCATTATTCACTAATGCCACGGTTCTCTCCTCTGTTGAACATGACGTTTGGACGGCACAACATCGACTGCTTCGCAACAACGGCTAATGTTCGGGGATGCCCCAAAATGCGATTTTGCTCAAGGCTGCCAGAGAAAGAAGCTTGAAGAAAGAAGCAACACCACTATTCAGTTGTACGATCGACAAACTAGTAATTCACATGAACGCAGAGGCAGCTGGTTTTGCCTCGACACAAGATTGGATACTTTTGTTCATCACGCTTAGATGTAAGGGAATGATCCTGATGGATCTATACGCTCTGAAGAGACCGGCGGAGCTGGGCGCCACAAGGGTGGAAGGAATCATTAGATTCCCTGATAACTCTGGTTTTCTCTTCAACTACCAGTGGGGGAAGACACTCCGTTCGGGCGATGAACACGTTTTCGGAATCAAAAGACTCCCCGATAAATCTAAATGCCCCATCTCAGCGTTGGAAGACTACCTCCTAGTGATGAAAATTTTGGGTCTGAACCTTGCACAAGGATTCCTGTTCAGACCGGTCAGGTCTGGCAAAGTGGAGAATAGTCCAATTTCCAGGAAACAGATGAATTCAGACCTCAAATACTGGTTGCAAAAAGCAGGACTGTTCAATGGGGAAACATTCTTCAGCATTCGGACGGCAGGAGCAATTGAACTTTTTCTTGAAGGAGCCGATCTGCAACAGGTTATGGGACAGGCGTATTGGAAAACAGAGAAGATTGCTAGACATTTTATGAAAATGTGGCAAGTCTTGGGAATGTCATCCTCAAGGCAGATAGAGAAAGTCTCGACGAAAGAATACATGGAGCTGAATGCGGCACAATCATTCGTGCGGGTATTTTTATGAGTAAGTTGATTATTAAAATCTGTTGGCTCGAGTTTGAGTGTTGGGGTGGAAAGGCGTCAAGAGGCGGGGGGTTGTGAGTGTTGGCGGAGAGGCGACGCTGGAGTGGTGCCTTGTCACCAAACGCAATTGGGGAGTTTGGGAGTTTTGGGAGTTGATGGAGGACCCCGACTTCGCGAAATATCGAGACAAGGAGGTTTGGCTAAAGACCAACCCAAAAGGTGAGATCTGCTTTCGTCCCGTCGGTTTCGTCCGTGACGCGGGTGGCGGAGGCTGGATCGGCATCCGCGTGAACTACAACAAGTTCATGCGCATGGAGGACCGAAAGAAGTACATGACGCGGGACGAGGCGGGCAACTCGTTGGAGAAAGGCTGTGACTTGCACCTCGTTGCGAACATGGGGATACACGCTCGGTGTTTGGACAAGAGTTTCGAGGAGGCCCAGTTCCGGACTCTGTTCACACGGTGGTACCAAGCGCAAGCCCCCAGACGTGTGATGGACGCACGTGCGCGCCTCTTCGACTTCATCAAGGAGCAAGAGAGCAAGAGCGTGCAATCCTCTTTGTCTTCGCTCGTTTTATTTTACGAAGGTGAAGGCGAACGCACCCTGCAGCTTTTCACACAAAGCAAAGGGGCTAACCCGGCGGAGCAACTCTTCTCCAAGGACGGCAAACTGATCGGCGTGAATCTGCCGGCCTTCGAGTTCTTGCACCTGGAGAACGTGACGTACATCACCCAATCCGCCTGGTTGGAGCACGTAGGAGAAGGTGGCCACAGCCAGCGGGACTCCCGCACGAACACCTTGTACGATGAGCGGCGAAGGGTGTACACCGCCATGCAACGCGCACGTCACACTGCGTACGACGTCCTCGAGGAGGTGCGTGAAATATATGTCACTCCTGGTCCAGTGACGCTGGAGACACGCAGTCATCGACCAAACCAAGTCCGATCGATGGGGAAGAGGACTAAAACTAGGGTGACGATCGACGAGCCTGGAACGCCGACTCCGGCAATCAAGTTGGTGCGGGCATGCCTCGAGAACCCTTTCGAGTTCCAATGGCAGTTCGACCCAAACACCGAGGACCCGGCCGCTCGCTACGTTTGGCAGTCTTCCCAAGAGGTGGACGAGGCTCTCGTGGTGCAATATTTGGAGACCGCGGTGCACTTTCATTCCGAACATCGCTACGTCGACACTCGCCGCGTGTCCGTCGGGTCTTTGGACGAGGTGCAGTACCAGACAAGCACCACGAAAGGCCACGCGCAAATGTTGGCTCGCATGTTCTTGCAGTCGGACAAGCGCATGAAAGTGATACAGGTTGGCCAACCGACCGTCCGTTTAACTGCACGTGGAAGACACGACGGCTTCCTGGACCGCAGTTACACCTTGTCCTCTGGTCGAGGTGAACCCTCGCGGGTGATATTTGGTCATCTGGCTCGGGCGGCGCAACAACGCATCAGCTGCTCATGCTACTCATGGCGACAAACGATGACTCGCGTGGGAAGGTCGACTTCGGTGAAGCTGTGCTTGTGCCTTTCCACCCTCCTATTCCGCGCGGGGTTCAAACCTGGACATGCATTTTACGTGCAATCGGGATTTACCACGGAGGAGATCGACGACATCTTAACGGCGCTGGGATCCCGCCTCACCACCGGCGATCGTGTCGGGAGTGAGGAACTGGCCTACGGGCAATGGATGGTGGTGCCCGGTACGTACCGGTAGGAAAGCTAGTTGCGCGGCCTCCGAATCCCGCAAGGGTTGCGTGACAGCGAAGACCCACAAGGAATCCCAGCCCATCCTTTCAAAGGATGGCCCAAGGGTGGTGGTCATGGGTCGGCGCAAGGTGAATGGTCAGTGGGTAAAGCACAAGTTTCAATTCTGTCTTCTCCACCAGTGTTGCGCTACGGTATTGCCCAACTACTGTGATGTACCGCCTTCACCTACGGACCTGGTTGTGGCACATGGGTTGTCACTAACTAGGGAACAACGGCTTGGAGCTGGGGCCTTGACCTTTCAAGAGCAGTAACTCAGGTACGAAAGCGACATTGTTGTTTGCATTGGCACGGTTTGTTGGGCTTTGGACTAACGTGATTGTTTTTTCCACAGGTACCACACGTTGGGAAATATGCGACCGAGTGTCCAGGGACAATGTGAAAGTTAGTTAGGGATCTTGGCGGGGAAAGAAGTATGGTTTGAACCGAACTGGGGGGCCGGCCACCCGGACTTGTGGTTAGTAGTAGTCCGCGAAAGCACGTGAAAACCCAATGGAGAACGTAGTTGGTCAATGCACGAAGACGAGTAGGCGATGGGGCGAAGGGCACAAGAAATGGTGAAGCAGTGTTAAACTCTGGAGGCAAAACATGCGCGCCGGTAACTTTGCTTTGAATATTGATTTGAAGCTTAATATTTTACGTGAACAGGCGTTCTAATCTAGTCAATAGTACAAGCGTCCAAATAAAACCTTCTAGCTAAGCTGCATATTCTAAAGCTGCGAAAACAAAACGGACACCTTCCGTCATCATCCCGCAGCAAGTCACTGCTCAGCTCGGTTAAGGCTTCGTACGTAAGAATGCCGTAGCCGCGAGTGTTATACCACGGTTGCCACTGCCCTGGTGGATATTCGTCGTAGTGCCAGCCGATCTCGTACCAGTATACCAAGTGCCTCACACCTATTCTTTCGGTTGTTGTGCGGCCGTGGATGTACAGCGGCCACACTTGTAACCAGTTCCAGGTGTTAAACTGTATTCTCGTGCTGTAAAACTCAACATAGTCCGCTTCCGCTTGTAAACGCGCACGCATCCAAAGCACATTAATTACCTCTGGGTACACCTCAACTACCTCTGGCTGTTCGTCAGACATTTCTTAGCGTAATTGCCACAAAGTAGGTGTTTAAGTGTTTGCGTGTTTAATTTTGTCTGTCCGTGTGTCTTCTGTATTTAAGAGAAGTCCGGGCGCGCGTCGTAAACTCGAGTTCGTGACCTAGCGGTTGTCGGCTGTTTTATGCCTGAAATAAGAAAAGAAAAAAACGGGGCAAACCCAAAAAAATAGGGACAAAGCCAACCAAAGATATTCCTGAAAGTGTAAGAAAAATATAGGTTTTTTCAAAAAATTCCAAATTTCTGAAAACCCCCAAAAAGGCCTGAAAATCATATAAAACTAGAAAAATTATATTGGTTCATCGATGAACCACCCAAAAAATATTTCGTGAAATCAGACGTAAAAAGTATCAATTTGCTACCGATTTTCGAAAAAATAATTTAAGCTTAAAAATGCGGCAAATATTGTACAAGTTCAATTGAAAATTTATGTTTTCTTAACACAAAAATCCCCAAAAACCTTCCTTAATTCAGGCTGAACAAGATGATTTTTTTGGTAAAATTCAGGAATATTTCTTAAACCCTAAAACTGCCGGAAATTCAAATAAAGTTACATTGAACTCGGGAAAATCTTAAACCCTAGATTCGGTAAAAATTTCTATTTTTTTAGGGCCTCCCATTGTAAAACTCCCCAACTCCCAAAACTCCCAAACTCCCCAAATGTGTAGAATGGTGCCTTGTTGCTTCGCCTTACTTTCCGCTCTTTTTCTCGCCATTCCTACCCAACGGGAGCGGATCGGACAAGGTGACTGGGCGGTCATCCGATTTACGGGGAATCCGCAGGATCAACAGTATCACCGTTGATCGCCGACTTTCCTTCCGTCATCGTCAGTGATGACCATCATTCAGGAGACGGATCGTCTGATCTCACTCCCCGGATCGAGGAAATGAAGGATCACGAAGTGGCTGTTCACCTCCAGCTTCGAAGTCCAAGTGTCGCAGAGTGTCGCTCTTAAGTCGGAAATTGGTGAAAATACTTCACTTTTCCTACCTGCTGACGATAGCTGCGTCTTTCTTCTTCGTTTCCTAACGCAATTTTTCTTCCCTGCCCGCCCACCCTTAAAAATGGGTTCTCCAACTCAGGCTCCGATCTGACGCTGGAGTGCTGCCTTGTTGCTTCGCCTTACTTTCCGCTCTTTTTCTCGACATTCCTACCCAACGGGAGCGGATCGGACAAGGTGATTGGGCGGTCATCCGATTTAC
>LGRX02025453.1:0-24889 GCA_001247695.2 Cymbomonas tetramitiformis | reverse complement strand
GGGTTAGTCGCCCACTGCCTTGACTGCACGCGTGAGTCGCGGCTAGGGGTGGGGAGGTAGAGGAAAATTCTGGAAATGTGGCACGTCATAGAGATATGGTACAATCCAGGAAGGTGTGCAAATGAGGTTAAATATGAGTTGCGTGAACCCAATGGGGTTGCCCTGAAGTGCTCATGGGGTCAGGAACACCGATATGGGGGGTGCCGTATATCTCTATGACGTGCAACCCCCAGCTGGGGGGGGTGACCCATTCCCCTCTGTTGTGCGTGCAGTGGGCGGCGTAGTGAGTGGTGGGATGCGGTGGTGTGCATCCCACACGTCGACCGAACATGGAATAAGGGATTTTACATGTCGACGGTGGCTGGGGGCTTGGAGGAATGCTAAAAAGATTTATCACAGATCGCGGTGATTAATAAGCTGTCGTACGGGCGAGTGGCGGGGCTGACAGGGGGCAGCAGGGCCTTACAGAGGTGGCTTGGTGGGAGCAAGTGGGAGTGAAATGGTGATGGCTTGAGGTACGATATGCCCCTACTCTATGTGGAGGTGGGTGCGTGCAGGGGGGGCCACTGGGGGGGTGCAGATGGGTTAGTCGCCCACTGCCTTGACTGCACGCGTGAGTCGCGGCTAGGGGTGGTGAGGTAGAGGAAAATTCTGGAAATGTGGCACGTCATAGAGATATGGTGCAATCCAGGAAGGTGTGCAAATGAGGTTAAATATGAGTTGCGTGAACCCAATGGGGGTGCCCCGAAGTGCTCATGGGGTCAGGAACACCGATATGGGGGGTGCCGTATATCTCTATGACGTGCAACCCCCCAGCTGGGGGGGGTGGCCCATTCCCCTCTGTTGTGCGTGCAGTGGGCGGCGTAGTGAGTGGTGGGATGCGGTGGTGTGCATCCCACACGTCGACCGAACATGGAATAAGGGATTTTACATGTCGACGGTGGCTGGGGGCTTGGAGGAATGCTAAAAAGATTTATCACAGATCGCGGTGATTAATAAGCTGTCGTACGGGCGAGTGGTTTGTGAACTAAAACGCCGCGCTATACGTGTAAAGTCATTAACATGTTTGTTAACGTGGGTGCCTTATTGGCTACGTAATCGACGCGAGTGCAACTCAATCCGCTGTTATGTGTGGTTGCGTAATGCGCCTGCGTATATGACGCGCCATAATCGAGCAGTAGTTCGTCGCCTTTATGAATCGCGCGGGTGGCCTTTAAAAACAATAGCGGTGGTTTCAACGTGCCAGTTCCCTCTAATCGCTCACATCGATATATGTACTCTGTATGGAATTCGCAGTTTGGCGTCAGCCCGACACACTCGTTGGCATTCGTACGCGCCAACAGATCCGTGTATTCGATTAACGCACCGTCGACGCTGAATGCGGTTTCTATTTGCGGTTTACACGCTTTGTCTATGATCAGGTACGCCTCATTGACGTTTGGCGCGTCGCAAAACACATTCGCCACAGAGCTGTCCAGTTCGAGTTTAATTTGTTTGGCATCGCAATACTCCTTATAACTCATGTCGGGTAAAACCTCATTGTCTATATCGCCATAGAAATTTTTTCCGTCACGCACCCAAGGCACTGTAACTTTGTATACGCTGTTGGGATTTTTCATGCGCTTAGTGTGTCGACCATCCAGCATATCTTGAATGAGCGGGTAGAACGAAATCAGGTTTCCGGTTTTTGCTGGTTCGTCGTGTATCCAAAACAGCCCGGCGTTAGGTTCACTACCGGTTGCATCTGAGCCACCGAAACAACGGCTGGGATACACGCCGGTATGTCTAATATGATCGCCAGATCGCAAGGGCGTCACCTCCGAAGTCGGTAAGCTGCGAACGCGAATGTTGACATTCAAAAAGCAGCGCGCACTCGTGATAGACGTACGTTCGGGGGGTTCAACATCGGACGAATCGTTTTCGACGTCGATGGACGGATGTTTGCCATAACTATCGTCCGTTGTTCCATCCATGGACGCCGCCGGGGGACCTGGCGCGCGCTGCGTACCGCTGAGTTCGGCATCACGCCCGGTTGGATCGACAGGCCCGGGAGGTTCCGGGTACAGGCATCACGGCATTTCATCGCCCACTTCAAGTCGCAGGTTTAGGTCGACGGACCCAGACGGGTTTGCAGGTGGTTCCAACTGCGTGCCCGTCGTGGGTCCTCCACTCGGTGGCAATCGATCACTGTTTTTTGTGACTTCCATTACGTGATTATTCGTTATTTTCGCCACCTTCTCACGAAATACGGCTTGAGGCGTGGGTGCCAGCTTTTCAATAAAATTGTTCATCATGGCTCGCCTTTCCTCAACTGATAAGGTACTGTCTTTTTTATCGTAATATCGAATATCAGTTAAAAAAAATTTCATATTTGGTTCTTTGAGATAATATCTATGACAACGTTCGCAAACACACAATTTTTCAAAAAATTGCATTGTACGACTTGTTAACGGTTCAGCGCACATATCGCATGACGGCCACAAACCCTTTTCAGTTGTACACTTGCAGCAGTATTCGCTACGAGCTATGCTTTTTTTTTTCGCAACCTTCGGTTAGGCATTTGCGCCCGGGCATCTGAAAATCGTGCAGTGCAACAGACATGACGAAAATGAAGACCACGTAAGTGGTCGCACCGCGTGGAGCGCGCTCTGTCAGTGTCGTCACCACCAGGCTGGTCGCATGGGTGATAAGCTGTTTAGGTATGATACCCACGGCGCACTGGTTTTGCGCTGCGGCGACCATGCAGGAACTATGTGAAGTATAGACGCTTGAACCGTTCTCCATGGTCGGGTCGGGTGTGAAACCAAATAGAAGGAGGTGCTCGTCAGTAAGGGAGCGGTGCCGGCAGTTTGTTAAGAGAAATGAACTTTCGAGGGGTACCTCCTCGGATATTTATGGTGCATCGGCAGCAGAGGCTGCTTGCACCTAGCTCACGCGAAAACGTCCCTGCTACCTGTTGAGCAGGCACGTGGATCGCACGGTGGACGTCGCCTGCATTCAAATGGTTGACGCGCACGTGGCACGTCATAAACCCACGATGATGGTGACGATGCGGCTGTGAAACGCGTCATGCGATAGGTGCAGCACCGCCCGTGAGCGTCCGATCAATGAACATTTACTCTCGATTCGCGACAGCCGATGCCGCGGGCGCTTCCGTACAGCGCGCGCGTATGTTACCTTCAACAGCAAACTCGATGGTTTTTTTTTTTGGGCGCGACAACGCTTCCCTGTGAATGTCTATAACGTTAAACCCGTCGATAAAATGCCGAACCGATTTCTGGCCCGTATCCTACAAATCGGCTGGGACAGTTGTGACCTCGCGATTTTTTTTAGTAACTTTAACTGCACCCGCGTATTTTATTTTGGCACCCTTAAAAAAATCACGACGCGCACGATTATGCACAGGTCTGATAAGGCCCCACGACTGATCGGTGATCGTAGAAATTTGACGTAGTCTACGACGCGCGCCGACGTCGATAAAATCGTACCGGCCCGATTTTGTTACGATCGCGGCGTACATCGGTATCGATAGGTTCACGCCGCGGTTCGTTGACCCCAGTAACCGAGCTTCGGTTCGTGGCCGCGTGTTCGCAACGCGAATGCGGACGTACTCTCGCGGAAGTACCACGACAGCTAAGCGATGGTCGATCGGCGACGTCGTCGGTGACGTGGTCCCAGCGGGGGGTAGCATAATTATAACCGACCCGAATCTGATGTGGGTGCAGCAAACTAGGATCATCGGCAGAGCATTCGCCGCGATGCGATACGCTAAGTCGAAACGCGTATCCGTTCGCGTCCACACGTCATATTTGCTATAGCCGCCTGATTTCGAGTTTCCTTAACAAACTTATCTCACGTACTTACGTTCCATTTTGGTCAAACGTGTGTATTGTGCATCCATGAAGTGTCCACGCCCAGACATCAACCCTGTAATAAAGGGTTCAAAGCCTCCAGATACGCGAAAAGTAACTCTTGCGGAAGCTAGCTTTGTGGTAGGTTATCTCCTAGACCCGAAATTCGCAAACGGGTATGCAGTACCAGCGGATGAAGGCCTAACACACTCAAGGCCTTCACAATTTATTACTGGCTCCTCGTTTGATACCCCGTGCAAGCTTACGACCGTGCGTGAGAACGCCGGACGTACGAGAGGTAACGTAGAACGCGACTGGACAATCGAAGGTATCGTATTGGAAGGTCCGGATACAGACAAAACATTCACAGTAACCGTGCCTACGAACGTCAAGTTGTATGTGCATGGTACGTGCTGCGCTTCTATTTCGGCTTACGTGTCCTACTGCGCAATTAACCTGACTAACGTGACACTGTGCACGCAGAACAAAACCAAGAATCTGCGAGTGTACCAATTGTAATTGAACCACCAGCGGTAAACGAAGCACAGGCTTCGCACTCCAACTCGGGTAACTATTTTGTATTCCCTTGCTTTTTTTTACAGGCGCACGGTGGTCGCATTGAGCCGAACGTGCGTGTTACAGCAAGCGAACGCCCTTCGACAAGAATCAAGACCACACCTACACTTAAACCATTGCCTGAAACGTCAAAACGAGCGCCAGACGTGCGAAGTTAATTTGCTAGCCGCAGCTCCTTTTCGGGTTTTTACGTGGTTTATTTTTGCTGACACATGTATGCACAACAGAAACGGCGACTCGCTCAAGTGGATAACGCCGTTGCCAACCCCTTAACGGTATTGCTGTTTTTGGTGCACTCGGTCGTTAAACCACGGGAGCAACTCAAAGCGAATCCTACTGGTGTGTATTGTGATGACGCTACGTACGTGGTGAGTCCCACACGTTTGCCTTGTTTTTTTTCATAAACACGTACATGACGTCTTTATTTGTGCGCAGCAATACGAAATGTATCCCCACCCAGATGATAAATTCGAAGTCTTTTGTAAAGAGCTGGCGAATACTGTTTCTTTTGAGTACGAGGACCCCATCCCCATACCTCAGTCCTATCGACTACTTGGGTTGGACGTGATGGTTTTATCGCTGTTGGCGTCGGTAAAAGGCTACATAGCGATGGAAACTGGCAATGTGCAGCCAGAAGGTGAATACGGTTACTACTATGATAAAGATGGGAAGAAATGCTTCCACGAGGTTGTGGCATCCGTCGAGGCACTGTCCGAGGACGAGGTTAGTTTGTTAATTCTCGCTGTTTCAAGTTGGTCAGATATGTTATTTGTGCACGCTCACTTGCTTGCTGCTGCGTTGTCTAACCAATTGAAAGCTGCGACAGAAAAAATGTATATGGCAACAGCTTTGGATACGTTTGGACGCACCTATCAAAAATAAGCGTGGCAGCCTTCCACATTTTCCGACATCGGTCGAGCATGGAGGGACAAAACGTAAATTACCTGACACTCAAATACCGTCGACGCAGCTGGCAAAAGATTGTATAATCCAGCTTTCAACCGACTACAAAGAGGTCGCGGGGCTGTGGGTAGGATGCGTCGTGATCGGCGTTTCGGTCGTGGGCTGACAGCGTGACAGGGGGCAGCAGGGCCTTACAGAGGTGGCTTGGTGGGAGCAAGTGGGAGTGAAATGGTGATGGCTTGAGGTACGATATGCCCCTACTCTATCTGGAGGTGGGTGCGTGCAGGGGGGGCCACTGGGGGGGTGCAGATGGGTTAGTCGCCCACTGCCTTGACTGCACGCGTGAGTCGCGGCTAGGGGTGGGGAGGTAGAGGAAAATTCTGGAAATGTGGCACGTCATAGAGGTATATGAGCCGATTCGGTCTTATGTCACATGTCACTCCAGGTCCGGCGACCGAATGAAAATATCAATCACTCGTTTCAGTCGATGCATCAGGCATTCTTTAATTCTTCCTTCCAGATCGTTTAAGGTACAACTGTTCACAGTTCAAGTAGGAATCGGTATACTACAGAATAAAGAGAAGTTGTTGTACTGGTAGCATAATCGATAACAAAAATCCGAGTGTGGATTATCACATCATGTTTTGTTGCTCTTGTCCATAAGCACAAGGTCCTGAGAATTCGTCACTCACCTTACAGCTGTTGATATGGAGCGAAATAACAGTGTGGACGCCCGTGACTCTCGCGAATTCCGTGATCCCCGCGATTCTCGCTCTGCGGGCAGGTAGGTGCAACTAAGGAAAAACGTTTACAGCTGACGTTTTTATTTTTTTTAACACACGCACGGTTGGCAGGGTGCTATACAAGTCAAAAATTTGTAAACTTTGGCAGCGAGGACACTGTGGACGAGACTTTTGTACTTTTGCTCACGGGGAAAAGGAGCTAAATGCTCCCGTTCGAGTAAATATTGACGATAGACATCGGCAATCCGACGACCGCACACCTCGCAGGTGCTTGGCATCCTGCATCGAGGATTTCACATCCTTCTTGGACTGCATATGCCCGGAAATCTTTGCTCAGTTACAAGTCATCTAATAGGCTGCTGAAGTGACGAGAAGCTTCCAATTAGCGTCCTCTTAAGGCGTCGACAGTTCTTCCTCGCTCGACCTCCGATGTTCGTACTTTGTCGCCATCTTTGTGTGCGACGAAAGGTCCTCTCTGCAACTTCAGGCTTCCTCTTCAAACTTACCCTCTCCAACCTCTTTCAGGGCTGCTGGTGCTGGCTATGATAGACCCAGATTTTACGACAATAATCGCAGAGATGATCAAAGACGGTTTGGGGATCGTGGACCTCCCCGACAAAGGCCTTCGGACGAGTCATACGGGAGAGGATCCTCCCCGCCTTCCCGCAGGCACCGGTTTGAAGAGCAAGACCGCTGGGAATCCCGGGATCGCTCACGCTCTCCGCGTTCGCAGCCTCACTTGTCCCCTCCGCCGCCTCGTAAAAGAACACCACCGCCTGCTGAACCTGCGCTTAATAATGACAACCAGAAAATAGACGATAAGGCAGGTGCAGCAGCAGGTAATTGCCTCCAGACTCGCTAGCTGTTCGATCTTTAGTGCGCAAGACTGTGCGTTGCGACTCAAGATACCAGCGACTTCCTCTGCGTCACAGGTGTCCGCCAATCCCTCATGAACCGTATCAACCAGCTCGAAGTAAAAGCTAATGAGAGTAAGGAAGCAGAGGAGCAGAGTTGGGAACAAGTTCGGCAGCTGGAGTTTGACCTCGATGAAGAGACGCGTAAGTACAAAAGGTGCATGCGCGTCGTGTCCGTGTGCTGTTAGCGTGTCTGATATGGCTGCGGCAGGGTGCGGAAAGCCAGTTCGAGGCAGACCGTGGGCATAGGCACTTTCAGATGCCGGCCACTTCACCACGGTTATGCATTTATGCGCGTGTGATGGCACTTGAGGCGCTCTTCCGTGCGCTCACCTTGAGTATAGCTTTTTACCTTTCGCTGAAGGCACGATCGGTCGACTCCCGCTGCTTGATCCCATGTTCCGTTCACTCCGAGTGCTCGTGACACTCTGCTTATTCAACACGTTTTCTCTGGAATGCCTTGCAATATGCCTATCTAGGGCCAAAACTTGTGGCTCACAGCTTTATGTGTGCCAGTTCAACTTGAGCTGTCTGCGTGAGGCGCGTAGCTCTTTCTGACGCAGCTCTCCGTTCGCATGTGTACAGCTTGGATAAAACACTGCGCACGGTACTGAAGGAAGTTTCGCTCATGCTCAAGTGCAAGGATGCCTTAGTCAATCAAGAGGCCTTTCTCCGGCAGTTGGTTGCCGACACGGATAAGGAGGTTGAGGGCGAAGTTGAACCCTTCAGTGAAGACGCACGGCCTGACGCAAGCACGCCCCCGGTGAGTAGTACACCAGCGTCCTTTCGAGGTCCGCGTCGGTCTTTCGAGATGGCTGGTGAGGTGGTGAACTTACGTATCTTACACGTCGCAGTTTCCTGAGGATAATGTGGAACCTCCTGCGAACGAACCCTCCAACGTTCTCTCTCTAATCTCTGCGTCAACAGAGGTGCGGATCCGTTGCAGTTCAGCTCGTTTCTAAGCTCCTCGAGGGTGTGGAATTCAATCTGACCACGTGCGCGACACTAGAACTTCATTGGCGCCGAGCGTAGGGGTTTCCGCGCGGGCACCTCCTTCGTCCCAAGGGATCTTCGAAAGACGCGACCCGCTATTAACGTATGTTCAGCGCTCCGTTAGTGGCGAGATGTGAGTGACTCTCGTGGACACGTGCGGTTTAAATGATGTGAAGCAGCGAGAGGTCTGAGCTCGGGCAGTTTGAGCGTTTGCACAGGAGCATTTGGATGACTGATGAAGTTCACTGGAGAGGACGGCCCTTTCGATCTTGATTGGTTCGGCTTTTCCTGAGTGTTCAGTAGTGCATCAGCCAGCGACTTGAGTTCCGTTGGTACTTCTCAGCGACTTGATGGTACTTTGTTTCACTGATCGCTGCTGTCGTGAAGATCACCGGGGGTAGATTTCACCGTGCACATCACTCAATGTCATTGGAGCAAAGTACTCAACGAGAAATCACTTCGAATGTCATCACTTTGACCAGGGCTTGAATGTTGTTTCAAAGATCGTTCAAGCCGGGATCACCGCTTTGGTCTCTTACTCTCCCCTGTGCACGTCTCTGGGAAATGCCGCCGCCGCCTGCTGTTACTGGAAATTCAGGAATGCCCGGGGCACTGGCATTCCGTTGTTTATTGGAGAAAGTTTGTCGTGCTACTTCCACAAATTTAAGACAGTTCCTGCAGGTGCAACAACAGTGTTGGATCTTTTGCTCCCCGAGTACTCGTGTTACCTTCTGATGTCTCTGTGTGGCAGAAGTGCCAAAAGTATATCGCGAATTCCTTATCGGGGAGCTGGCATGCATCAGCTGGTTAGCAAGTTTATTTTTGAGGGCATGCCTTCCTCTTAATCGTCCTCAGAACGTACAAAGTGGAAGATCGGACCCATGCGAATGTGCAAAGCCGTTGCCCGTGTTGAAATCTGCTTGAGGAGAAAGCAGAAAAAAGAACAGTAAGGGTTTAACTCTGGAACAAGGATCCTGTCTGCAAGTCTATGGCCTTATGTTGCAAATCTGGTGCAGGACCCAGTCCCCTTTTACTTTCTTATGTTAGAGTAGTTCAAGAAACCCCCGTATCTGAACTATCGACACGTGACAACGGTAGAAAATGGTTGAGCTGAGAATTACTTCTTATGTAAGTGGTGACCAAGTGTTACATTAGAAAATGAGGAAATAACTGTAGACACTCCCCCACTTTCACTCTTCGGGCTTTCGGGCCTTACGCCTCCTTTGGATGAGCTTTGCATTAGCTACGTGTGCAAAGTCATTTCCGCGTGCAGGCCCCTTTCTTTTTATATGCCCAACAAGGATAGTGCCATGTCTCGTCACAACCAACTCTTGGTATCGACTGTGAAATTTGTTATTTGCATTATTTGCTCTGCTGGTTTTTGACATTTGCCGAAGTTGCTGATACAAACTTCATGAGTCATCCGTTACAGTTGTACATATTTGAATTCCCATTTCACCAATAGCGATAGTACACGCATGTTATTCATGTGACCTTGAGATTTCGATCGAATCTACTTGATACGATTGCCTATAGAATGTGACCGACTGGACAGACGATCTTCGTGCCCGCGGTCCCCCTCATTTTCATTTCGAAAGATTTGGAAGACAATCTGGGATCACCTGTTGACGGCGCCAGCGGCTTACGGGTCGACCAATCACCAGAACATTGGTGATTGGTCTCTATTGTTTATCATGGCATCATGGTGCGGTCATCATGTATCCTGTGCCTACGCGTATGCGCTCAACGCACATTTCCATGCGCTCTGTGTTGACATTCCCGTGCATGCCAGATCAAGCTTTCACTCGTTCCGCACCGTCCGCCGTCCGAGGCATTTCCCCGACAACGCGCGTAGTTCCTCATCGTCGGATTCCGCGTAAAAGTACGGATCCCACGTGCACATCGCGATGTCCATGTCCGTTTTTATGTTCGCTTCGCATGTATGTATTTTCGTTGGGCGATTCCTGATATTGGTGGGGCAGTGTGGAAGTATGGACTATCCACCTAGCCTGGATTCAGCCCCAACCCAGTCCCACTTTCTCGAGTCCTACGCCAAAGCTGGCTCAGGATAGGAGAAAACAACCGACGGGGCTACTCTTCCTTTCGGCTTGGCAATCTGGATGTATGGCGAAGCCACCCAGCTTGGGATCAAACCCAACCACGTCTGGCTTTCTCGAGTCCTGAGCGGTCCTTGGCTCAGGACTCGAGAAAGCCACACGATGGAGCCGCACCGATCCTGCAGCTCTGTCGGGTTCCGTCTTTCTGACGGCATGTGCATCATTCATCACTGCATATACCGTGCTATGGATTTCACACATAAATGTACCCGCGCCTATTGGTTCCGCCATTGGTGCACTCACGTGCACTTATCTGCACGCAGGAGATCCTTGCCCTTCATCAAGCACGCATGTTCGTGTCTATGGCATCACCAGGGGATTTAGGGTTTTAGTTATGTTTTCAACTAGATCAATGCTCACATCTGGTTCCAGGTGGGCTAGAAGATTTCTAACAGCTGGGAGCACTTGAAATATGGGCTTTGAAAAACAAGAAGCTTTCTCACGGCACAACACTATTTCCTTTAAATACATTTAAAGTTATATTCCTCATACACAAACCGCTCCCGTGCAAACTTGTGGCATACTTACGGAAACTTGACGTGCGCGCCTGTCGCATGCGGTACCGGACAGCCTGCATTCCATACGCAGAGCCCCACACTCTGTAAATGTAAAGTTGACTTACATGATAACTTATATTGTTTATTGTCTGCAATGATATTATCATCCGGTAATAAAAATTTGTGTGATCGCACAAAAGAAAGTTTCAAACCCTATTTAAAATCCCAATCAATAATTTAAATCGTAATATAACAAATACGTATAACAACATATTATATCGACTACATACATTTACAAGAAATCTAAATCAGCAATGATGCCGAACTACGTATGCGCCATCTGTTCGGGGGTGCTCTCTAAGAGCTTCTAAGTCTACTTAACAATACAGGGAACCTAGTTCAAGCCTGCAAGAGATATGTATGGCTGTAAGCAAGATACATATATGTGAATCGGATCTTTCTTAAATGTCGGAGTTACAAAAGCCAGGTGTGGCTGTTCAGTAACAAATTCAAAAACTGTTTCATTCAGCCTGCTCGGCTGCTTTATGCCATGGTTTCCGATCTCGACTTTCGAACTTCACTCGATGTCGACTCCTGTCAGGTCCCATCATACTTCATGAGAACTCGAACAGTCACATCATAGAATCTGCCGACTAGCCCAGTTATATCATCACTGTATTCCGAGCCACTCCATATCACTCTGAATAATTATAACTGTGCTGACTTGGCAATATTGGAGGCCATACCAGCTTTCCCTCCAATTTCTCTGACTGCTGGTTTTCCCACCAAAACTCACTTTCGGGTCAGGTATTTCTGTCAGTCATTTCTGTCAGACCCCCTTGTCATCTGGTCACATAAATGCCTGTCACTGATGACTGTCATCGTACCCGTCACTCGTAGCTCTGACGCGTCATCATACTGTCTCGTGACTTACCCTAGCACAACTCTCCCCCCCTTTTAGGCGCGCGCTTACGTCCTCGCTAGCGTTAGAGTTCGCCTGTATTTACATTGTCTGGGGATCAACAAACATGCACAGTGATGCTGGCTTCTAAGCCTCGGGTTCTCGGGTCCCGTGCCCCTCAGTCCTCGGGTCTGAGTCCCCCTGGCTTCTAAGCCTCGGGTTCTTGGGTCCCGTGCCCCTCAGTCCTTGGGTCTGAGTCCCCTTCCGCGCTGGAGGTTTCCCTAGGTTCCGTCCCCGAATTACGCTGCCAACGCTTAAACGGTTCTGTCGCCCTGGTACTTTTCTCGCTTTGCGGGTCTTGCGCTGCTTTGCGCCCTGAGGGTTTTAGACCCCAGTATCTTGTTCCTGCATCGAGATCTCATCCGTCTGCGCTGTCAGGGTGGCGATGAGGTCCATGATAGCTGCTGCACTTTCCTCGCTCATGCGCTTGCCCAACTTCAGTCCACAGAACAGATGGTGCAATAAGGTGCGGGGAATCGCGTATACTGCTTGCGCTGACCCCATGCCTCGTGTTCTGGACGCTGAAACTCCTTCTTGCGATGTGTTCTCGTGCTTTCCCAGCACAGCTCTCGCGGGACATGGCGTTGCTTGAGTACACTGCAGCAGGGGTACGGGTAGCACGGCGTTCGTCCAGATATGTGTAGGTTTCATGTAAGGTGTCCCATACCTACAGTAGGAGACGGGGTGAGGATCGGGTAACCCCTTCATCACAGGTCGCGTGTGCAGCCCTCGCAGTGCATCCCCAGCTGGGTTCTCAATGAAGTAGTATGCTGGATCGTAGTACTCGATGATCTGCCGGGTACGTTTCACTCGTCGATCAGCCAGTTCCAGATCTGGTACTCCTATAGTCTTGGCCTTGCTGTACTCCTTACATGGTGGGCTCGCCCAGATCACGTCGAAGTGGTGTCGGGGGTACAGCTTGTAGTTCCAGTGGAGAATGTCCTCAGTGCATGTTGCTTGCCACTTGGGAAGAATATCCACTGTCACCACTTCGCAGCCGTCGAACTGCCGTTGGAACTGTTGCTCCACAGATCCAGTCCCACAGAAGAGGACGAGGATTCTCACAGGGTGTTGCACTGTTGTGAGATGTGGCTGGTACACCTGGCTGGCACCCTTACTGTAAACCTTCGGAGTGGGGGCTCTCATTGCCATGAGCCGAGCCCTCTGCTCCTGCTGCTGGCCGTGCGTCTCCCTACGCCTCTTTTCTGGAGCCCTCCTCTGCTTCTCCTCATCAGCCTCAAAGGCTCTCAGAGGTTCCAGCCTGCCTCCCTTGCCCTCCAGGTCTTCTCGAGTCCGCCACTGGCTGTGACTGTGTGGTAATCCCTTCCACTTAGTCAACCACTCCTGTACTGACCCGCCAGTTTTCCCGCCTAGCTTTCTGAAGCGCGTGCGAATGATGCGCTCCACCTCGCGCTCCTTCTGCCCTTCTACCATTACTGGCGGTGGTGCCATCTCCTCCCGTCTGCTAACAAAGTGATCTGCGCCTGACTGTACTGGGCTGAGCCTGTCTGCAGTGAAAGTGTCATGTACCTTCCAGTGCACAGGCAGCTCCAGTCTGTAGGCTGACGGGGCTCCTCGGTCCTGTACTGGCAGTTCTTGCTGTCGATCACTGTATAGACACTCTACTACTCGCAGAGGTCCGTGCCGCAACTTGCGCAACTTGGGTTTCAAGCCCCTGTCACCGGGCAGCGTCAGGTGCTGTCCATCCACCCACACCTGATCATTCACCTTGTACTGTTGGAGACGGTGCCGTGCATCGAACTGCTCTATCATACGCTGCTGAGCTAGTTGCAAACCTTCTCGTGCCGCCTGCAGCTGCTGCGCGAACTGCTTGGCCAGCTGGTGAGCGGTACCCTGCTTGTCCGCTGCTGTGCGACCTCCCTTCCTCCTCTTTGCGCCTCCCTCCAGAGCTGCATCCATGAAGAGGTCCAACTGAGTCGCTGGCGCATGTCCATACACCAGTTCGAACGGTGAGAACCCTGTCACTGCTGACTTGGAGTCGTTGATGGCGTACTCCACTGGAGCCACCCACAGGTCCCAATCCTCCTGGTTCTCTGCCACGTAGCAACGCAGCATGCGCTCCACAGTGTGGTTACTGCGCTCCGCCTGGCCATCACTCTGCGGGTGATAAGGGGTGGTGCTGGCTACCTTCACGCCCATCAGTCGCATGAACTCCTGGGTCAGAGCATCTCGAAAGCGCGGGTCCCGGTCGCACACAATCTTCATTGGGGCTCCGTGCAGTCGCCACACCGCATCCATGAACATTCTGGTCACCACCTCCGCTGAGCTATCATTGTACGCCATTGGGACCACGTGCACCATCTTACTCAGTTTACAAGTAAAGGTGGCGAAGGCGTTCACACCTCTCTCTGTCGTGGGGAGCCCAGTAACAAAGTCTATACTCACCACTTCCCACAATCGACTAGGCACAGAGTGAGGCTGTAACAGGCCTGCTGGGTATCCCTGGCGCGGCTGGGTTTGCTGGCAGGTTACACACGTCTTCACCCATTCAGCTACGTCCAGATCCATACGCGGCCACCAGAATCGTCGCCTGACTCTGTCCAGGGTCTTGTCCCTCCCTGTGTGGCCAGCTGCAGGTGCTTCATGAGCCTCCCTCAAGACCAGCTCTCTCAGAGGGGAGTCGGGAGCTAAGACCACCTGATAGCGCCCTTCCGCCACTCTCCAGATGATGTTACTCACCAGTCGAAAATGCTCGGTGCGGTGATGTTGAGTGGCCAGTAGTTCCTGCTTCAGAGCTGAAAGGTACTCACTGCGCCTGTGCTCTGCTCGTAAGGCACGCAGAAACATGCCTGGTTCCACCACTCCTGCCTGGTCCCTGATCTTGGCTGCTGCGCCCTTGAGAGTTACCGCTGGTGATGCTGAGGGTCTCTCCCTTGGGGCTGTGATCTCTTCAAAGTGCTTTCGCTGCGGCTAAGCCAACACTACCAAGACGGGCCATGGAATGGGCAACTCTTGCAGGGCTGTACGGTGTCCCCTTTCTTCGCCAGGAGAGACGAACATCCGGTTGGGCTCCCCTTGCTCGTTCACTCGGGGTATGGTCTCTGCAATTTTCATTCCGTACTCTCGCAGCAGGGGCCGCCAGTCAGCCTGCGGGAAGTCAGGCAACAGGAACAGCGCGGCTGTGCTCTGGGGAGCGTGTCGGGCCTCTGAAGCATAGTGTCTTAGGATGTCAGCAATGCTCACCTTGGAATCCGAGAAGGGTGGGTTACACCACACCACGCGACCCCTCCACTGTTCCTTCAGACAATCTGTCCAGAACGTGTCCACCTGCCGGTTCTGCCCCATGAGGTCGCAGCATGCGTCCACCTGGAACCGTCCACCCAACACTTTCGCGTACTTGGCTTGCAATCGACTAAACTCGGACGGAATCAGCTTCCAGTCCTGATTGTCTACCAGGGGTTCCCCAGGTTGCATCCTTGGTGAGGACTGCTGCTGTACCGCTGCTGGCTGCTGCTTCTCTGCTGGTCGCTGCTCACTCTGGGCTCGTGTCTGGACTCCTGCCATTGCTGGTAGCGCGGCCATCCTCTCCACCGTGACCATAGCGTCCAGCCATAAGTCCGGTGTTTCTGCCCACCAGAGACCGTTCAGCTGAGTTAGCTTACCGGTTACTTTGGGCTCACTGACCGGTGGGTACTCACCTTCCTCCTCGTCCGACGAGCTGAGCTCTAAGTCCAGGGGTGAAGTGGGGTCTTCCTCTTCTGCAACCTTCAGGCCAGCCACCATGTCTTCTGATTTCCCCTTGGCTCCCGCAGCTCTTCTACCCTCCTCTGCAGACACCGGCTGGTCAGTGCTCGGATCCACATAGCCAGCCTCCTTCAGCCCCTCGCGCGCCGTCGCCTGCACGTAGTCCGGTCGCCGTGAGGCAGCGTCCGGTACCACCAGTGTGCGTCCAGGCACGTGCTCCATGGCGTGCACTCCTACCTCCACCAGGTCTTCGTACCACCTAGCCTGGCGTCGGCTGAGCTCCCGTCCAGGTGCGAATAACCACTTTAGAGGAGCATGATCCCCCATTAACCTGAACTCCGTGAATATCAGGTAATGTCTCCAAGTCTGCGTAGTGCAGTGGTGGATGGCGGCTAGCTCACGCTCACCTGCGTGGTAGTTCTGCTCAGCAGACGAGAACTGCTTACTCTCGAAGGCTATGGGTTGCAGGCCCTTGCCTAGATCCTGCATCAGCACGCCAGCTAAAGCCACTGCACTCGCATCAGTCTGCACAACAAAGGGGCTGGTGCCGCGATGCGCTGCTTCCTGATCGGGCAAGATCAAGGTCGGTGCAGTGGTGAGAGCGGTCTTGAGGCGTTCAAAGGCGTGTTCCTGCTCTGGTCCCCATTCCCATGGCACTAGGTTCTTAGTCAGCTTGGTCAAAGGGTGCGCTAAGTCAGCGAAACCCTGTATGTACCGTCGATAGAACCCAGCCAAGCCCAAGAACTGTCGCACGTGCTTCACCGTCTCGAGTCGCGGCCAGTCCCGTATGGAAGCTATCTTGTCTTGCTGAGGTCGGCAACCTGTGCGGTCAATGACGTGTCCCAGAAAACGTACTGAGCGTTTAAAACAACGTAACTTGGACTCCTTCAACTTGACCTTATTCTGTCGGCATACCTCCAAAACCTGCCGCAGATGGTCCAGGTGCTCCTCGGGGTTGCGAGAGAAGATCATGATGTCATCCACAAAGACTCTGACGAACGGCAGGTGGCCCAAGTACTTCTGCATCATTCGCTGCCAGCACGAAGGGCTATTGGACAGCCCCATAGGCATGACCAACCACTCATAAGCTCCAAACGGCGTGGTCATGGCCGTCTTCTCGATTGCGTCCTCCTCCATGGGCACCTGCCAGAATCCCCACAGAGCGTCCGCGGTAGAGAAGATAGTCGCTCCCTGCAGGTCATCGATGAGAGACTGTACGTCAGGGAGAGGGTAACGGTCCTTCACAGTGATCTCGTTGATCTGGCGATAGTCGATCACCAGTCGCAGCTCCTTGGGGTTGGAGGGCTTGGGCACCATCAGGACTGGACTGCCCCAAGGTGAAGACGAGGGACGGATGTATCCCTTTGCCAAGAGCTCGTCCAGTTGTCCACGAAGTTGTCGCAACTCCTCCATGGACAGCTTGTAGCACCTCTTGTGTCGTGCACCATCACGGTACTCGGGGTCCACGCGCAGCGGCGATTTGTGGTCGCGGTCCACGACGCCCTCAGGAAGCTCCATGCCCACCACGTCCTGGTACCGCTGCTTCAGCTTCACCAGCTCGTCCAGGATCCATTGTGGTACCTCTGCGTCCTCCTCATCCGGCTTGGCCTCCTTGGTCTCACCTTTGCTGTGCTCATCACTAGGTGTCGCCGCAGCAGCTGGTGCCTCTTTCCTGAAACAGCTATACCCATCTTTGCCTTGCCCTGTCTCAGCTTCTATAGGTGCTGCCAGTACTGGCTCGCTAACTCTGCGCGATCTCCTGTGGTTCACCCCTCTGCTCCTCCGTTGCTCCTGCTGCAGACGCAGTGCCTGCCCTGTTTTCCACAAACAGTATGCCTCCTCTTCCCACTCAGGTTCCAATTCCTCCGCGTGATGCTGTGCAGCCTGCTCCCTGCGCTCTCGTGGAAGCATCTGGAACGCCTCCCATCTGGCCCTTGTGGGGTAAGGTCCCCAGTCTCGCACAGCGGGTTGCGCTGATGTGGGGCACGTCACCGGTCGCAGAGCACACACCTGCTCCTGTGCCCAGTCCTCCTGCTCCGTTGCATCTTGTTCAGATTCAGACGAACTGCTGTCGGAGATTAGGGTGGCTACGCTTGCTACTGTACTGTCGCTGTCGCAGCCTTCCTCGTCAGAGGTAACTTCCCCCCCCCTCAGCCTAGCGTTGTCACCCTCTGCCTCCGATGATGATGATGAAGATGACTCTGATAAGGCTGCAGAGGCCTCTAAAGGAGAGTTGGGGTCGTCGGTGGCCTCCATTTTAAATGTACCATCTGGAGCCAGATACATCAGGTACGCCTCCTCGCCGCTATTCTTCAAAGCTCGCAGGTCCTTCCTGGCTTGCTTAGTACTGATAAGCTGTGCCTCTACCAGTCCCATGGCCTGCCCAGACCCTGTAGATGACGACCCAGGGTTGCAACCCGCGATGACTACTTTCTGCGACCCATGTCCGAACTTCACGCTACCATACTGGGCGTAGTCAAATGTGACCTTCTTCTGTGCTCGTAGCCAGTCTCCGCCCAACACTATGTCCACTCCGAGTGGTAATGGCATGACGCGCAGAGTAACCTGTTTGGCATAACTGCCCTTCCGTGTCTCGGCTGTGAGCTTCGGACGGACGCAAGAGTTGGCGTCGTACACGGTGCCATCTGCCACCTGCACCTTCATCGGCGTCTCGTGTTTCTTGGGCTGGAGTTTAAACTTCTTGGCGGCCTCCACAGAAGTGAAGCTAGAAGAAGCTCCAGAGTCCACCAAGACCTTTACTCGTACTCTGCCTACCCAAGCCCAGAAAATCAGCAGAGTGGGTCCCTTCGCGTCCATAGCAGCTAGTACATCTGCATCCAACCATTCTCCCCAGCGTCCAGACCCTGCGTCCACCCCTATCTCTGGTCTGATGCTGGCCAGTTTGTGCAGTCCTGGCTCCTTCTCAGGCGGATTCAGCTCCTCATCTGAATTGTCTTCCGGCAGATGGTACGTGCCGGCCTCTGCTATCTTGGCTTGCCAACGAGCCTGCCTGGTGACCTGATCTTCTGGTTCTGAATCACCAGGCCATGGCGCAGGTCGAGCTGCCTCTGCTTCCTGATGCGCCCGGGTGATCTTCCTCAGCTGGTCAACACGCTCCCGAATCTGCGCCAATGCACTTCTGACTCTGTGCCCGTGCACTTCCACTTCCTTCCTTCTGCGCGTTACTGTCTGTGCTGCTTTCCAGGCTGCTGACAGGTGTCCGTCGCGTAACCGTTGCTGGGCGTGTGATAGCACTGGCTGCTTAGCGCGATCCAGTTGTCGGCGCAGAGCTCTCCCGACCAGCTGGCGCGGGGCTGCTTCCTCTCTAAAGCGCACTCTTCTGACTCCTGGGGGCTGCAACGCGCGCTGGTACACCCCTTTTGAGCTAGGGGCTCCTTGACTCCCTTTGCCGAACAGAGGAAATCTGATCTGAACCTCTGTTGGTTGGGATGCTTGTGCCGGCGCAGCGTTTGGCTCAGTTCTCCCTGGTGCTACCACTGTGATTGGCCGTGACCTCTTCAGCCAGCGTAATGCTCGCCTCATCTTCTCCACCGCTCGCTGCGCTGGTCCTGGTCCGTGCCTCATCCGATGATCCTCTCTGAAGTGAGTGATCCATCGGTAGGTCTGACTCTGCCTGCCTCTCTCTGGTTCTCTTCCAGAGTCGGCCTCCCTCCTGATGGCCATGGCGAGGTGCGGAGTACTTACCTCGCGGGCCTGGGGGCCTATCCGCGTTGTCCGGGAGAGGCACCGGCCCCCGTCGACTCTCCCTCGGCAAAATCCATGTGCTCCGGGGCTACCAGTGCCAGCTGCTGCTCCACTATCCCGCCAGATCCAGTATCTATTCCCGCGTTCTTGAAGGTCTCGAAGGCCTCCTCCCAGATACATTTGACCCAGGCTGCTTTCTGCTGGGGCTGGTGTTGATGTGGGCAGTCGCGAGCCAGGTGCTCCTTGGACTTGCATTTTCGACAGCCAGAGTAGACTGACGATCCTGGCAGCTGCCGGCCTTCCACTTCCGTTGGAGTAGTGGTCGTGGGCATGGCGTAGCATTGTTCCTTGGGAGATGCTTCTTCCTCCCAGAATTCTGCCAAAGGAGCTACAGGGAAGGGGGATTGATCGCGGGCAGTCTTCAGATGCGCAGGATCCTTGCGTTCCTCCATCGTAGCTTGCTCCACATATCTGCGCAGTAGCTCTGCCTCCCATCCAACCTTCCCAGAGCTCTGGTTGAAATCCACCTTTCCAACCAATTCCTTGTGGACTCTGGCATGCAGTTCTGGTGTCAGTCCACTTAGGAATATACCCGGTAGTGCCGCTCTACTTACTGGTCCCGTCACCCCATGGTTATGCAGCATTTCCAACATGTCGAAGGACTCCATGAGAGAGTGATGGATGGAAGGTGGCGGCGTTTCTTCCAGCGTTCTTGCCAGAGGCTTGACGAGCTCGCGACAGCATATTGGGTAAGATACTCAGGTGAGCGTCAGTAACACACGCTCGCGCAAGCGTGGCCACTAAGTCGTCCGGACTCTGCATCTGGTTGGCCAACACTTTCTGGGTTAGAACTCCTTGCGCTGACCCCTCCACCCGGTCCCTGATGATCAGTCGTAGTTCTTCTGGCACGGTGGTGATGGTGGCCCCTTCCTGATCTCCATCGTCGCAGGACTTCTTCTTCGTCAACGCCCTCTTCACCAGTGCCTCCTTGAAGTGATCTTGCAGTTCTCTCATAAACTTCTTCAGGGGAGCTGACAGATGTCCAGATGGTCTGTCCCCGCTGGGGCTATCCGTAGGGCATGTGTACGTGGTGATGCGGTCCCGTAGTTTCCGTAGAGAAAGCAACAATCTGTCCTCAGCTTCCAACTCCTTCAGCTTGGTGTAGTCTGCCCGCTGTTGATCCCTCTCTGTCTGCTCCTGCTCGACTGGTCTTCGGGGCGGTGGACAGTCTTCAGGTTCCTCTGGTGGAGGTGGAGGCTGGGACTGTCGAGGGGGTTGTGACTGTGGTAAAGTGACACTGGGAGTTGGGATGTTGGGCAGTTGGGCCAATGCACCAGACCAGGGCGGCTGAGTACAATTCTGACAGAGTGGAACTTGCTCACACGTTCTGTTGGGTCCCAGCATGACGTCCCATACTAACCCAGAGGCGACCTTAACCCCTCCAGCTGGTGACAACAACAGTCTACCGCATCTGCTGCAATCCGTGCCGCTCTGAACAGCCTGATCCCGTCTGGGTCCTACCAGCTGCATCACCGGGCTGATCAGTGCCTCCCGAGCTCTGTGGTTCTGAGCGTGCCCATAGCTAATCGCTAGAGTGGAGTACTGTTTGGCTATGGCCACGGCTGTCTGAGCATCAGCATCGTGGCGTCTCACGTAGTCCCTGATACCCTGTTCTACAGTGATGGGTACCAGTGGGTCTCTCCACTCTTCCAGGGCTTCGTGGATTGGTGGGGCTGCCTTAGCCGATGACGCTGAGCCTGATGCTTCATCATTGCCAGACTTGGACGGGGATCCTCCGGACTCAGATCGGGTGGTTATGGCTAAACGCCACGCCTCGTCGGGACTCAGTGAGGGATGCCGAGCCTTAGTCCAGTCATACCAGACCCACTCCGACTCTTCGGGTGAAGGAACTACTGCGCAGATGGCCTCCTTTCCCTTCAGAACCTCCCTCTGGGTTGCTATCAAAGCTTCCCAGCCCTCCTCTTCCCAACTCACCACTTCACCTCGAGCTGCTGCCAGAGCGACGGCCTTCTGGCGCTCTTCTGGGAGGCACTCAAAAGCCTGGTCCCGCAGAGCCTTGTCTTTGAACAAAGTTCTGACAGCCATCCCTTCTGTCAGCTCAGGCTCCAGAGCTGATACTCGAGAGGCAGGCTCCTCATCTACAGCCTTCCCTTTTGCTGCCTTGACTGCCCTCTTCTTGGCTAACCGCTTCTTCCGCCTCCGTTGCCGCCTGCTGCTGCCGCTGCTGCTACCTCTGCCTCTACGCCTGCTGCTGCCGCGGCTGCCTCGCTCCGGGGAAACTGTAGAATCGCTGGAGTCACTGGGCCCACTGCTGTCGCTGCTGGGAGGGAAACGAGGAATTGGTGAGAAGCCCGGGGGATATGCCAATCCGCATCTGGGTATTTCTTCCCACTGCGGCACGGATGGTTGCCTCTGGGCCTCTGCTGGAGCCGCTGAGAGTGCTGTGAAGCGATCAGAGAGAGCTGAGAAGGTGTTGCGGGTGGGGGTTGCTCCTCTTTCCTTAACACGTGCTCTGCCAAAGTTCACTCCTGCGAAGAGTTTCCTTGGCAGCCCTTCCTGGTGTAGCAAAGTCCCGTGTTTAAGGGCACGCCTGTATTCCCTTTCTGTTACTCCGGCCTGTAGCACAGCCAACTCCTGCGGGGAGGCCGGATGCCAAATGATCTTCCCGCTCCGGGTGCGTGGTTCATTATAGAACCATTGCGTGAGGGTCTTCTTTTCCTCAGCTGACAGAGCAACTATCTGCAACCTCACGGGGGCTGAAGCCTGCGATTCCGCGCTGTCCCCACTGTGGTCGCTCCACGCAGTGCTGGTTCCCTCTATCCATCTGATCACCCGGACCTTCTGGTCCTTCCCGCACTTGCTGTACGCACGGTCCAGAGCTATTTGCTCTGGCGACCGGAAATCCTTCCTTCGGTCTGGCGATCTCTGCCTGTCCCCCTGAGGAACTGAGGGTTGCCCAACTGGCTGAGCCTGCCGAGCTGGCTGAGCTGGAAGCTCTGATGCTTGGAGGCGGGCTGATTCTCTCAAAGCTCTGACAGACCGTGCTCCTTCCTTCAGCTGCGGTCCGACTCTCTCTAGGGCAGCCGCCAATTCCCGGCTGGCCAATTCCCCTCTGGCTTCCATCGCTGGGCGCGATGTCGCTGGAAGGGGTAGTGCTGGAAAGTCCTCTGCAGAGACATAGGGGTCAGGCAATACAAAGTCCGCGTGTTGCAAGGCTGATGCTGGCTGAGTCAGGTTCTCGCCAGAGCCTCCGGCGCTCAGGACAGGGGAGGGATTCTGATCGCAAATCGCTGGAACTGCGCCTGCTTGGGCGACTGGGGTCACACCTGCCTTGGCTGCTAAAGCAGCGTTTGCTGACTGTCCCGGCATTGAAGGTGAGGATGCCGAGACAGCCGAGCTAGAGGACGCTTGACCAGTCGCAGTCTGGCTGACAACAGCTCTGCTGCGCTGGATCGGAAGCTCAGTACGTTCTGGTCTCTTCCTGGTTCGTTCAGCGCGCCCCTCGCTGGTTACAGCCAGTCCTTCCAGCGTCGTCGTCGAGCCAGTTCGTGAGTCGGTAACAGCCGTAACTCCAGACACCGATGGCGTTGTAACAGCCGCACCTTCAGACACCGATGACGTTGTAACGACCATATCTCCAGACACCGATGACGTTGCGACAGCCGTATTTCCAGACACCGATGACGTTATAACAGCCGTATCTCCAGACACCGATGACGTTGTAATAGCCGTATCTCCAGACACCGATGACGTTGAAATTTGGCCAGAGCCTCCGGCGGAAAGGGTCGACGTGGGGACCCTATCCCCCACCATTGGGCAAGTAACAACAGTGGCACTTCCAGACACCGATGACGTTGAAATTTGGCCAGAGCCTCCGGCGGGAAGGGTCGACGTGGGGACCCTATCCCCCACCATTGGGCAAGTGACAACAGTGGCACCTCCAGTCACCGATGACGTTGGAATTTTGCCAGAGCCTCCGGCGGAAAGGGTCGATATGGAAGCTCGGTTCCCCGCTTTCGGGCAGGAGGTCGCAGAAACGGATTGTGCTGCCAGTGCTGCCATGTTCATCCGTTCTAAGTCCTGCAGCTTAGTGGCAATCGGAGTGAAAATAGGGGTATGAACAGGGGTCTCCAGTGCCGGAATAACCCCTACTGGCTCACAGGGCAATGTACTCAGTGGTACGGGACTCACTGGTACTTGCACCACTTCCCCCCCCCCTGCCGAGGGGGTAATTCCTGCGCTGGCAACGTGCACTAAAGGTGTCACAGCAGGTGGTAGCTGAACGGCTGCTTCCGTTACTGGAACAGGATAGGACAGGGCTAAATTTGGTGCCACGGACGCCGTGGGGTACGGTGAGAGCTCAGGCACTGACAGATTCGGCACCGGGGGAGACAGCATACCCGGAGAAGGGTACCCCATTGGTACGCTGTACGCAGCCGCTGGCAACGGAGTGGTATGCGGCCACAAGGCACGTGGTGGCAGTTGGTGCTGCTGACCGTACTGCTGCTGCTGCAGAAAAATTTGCTGTTGAAAATTCCTCTGGTGAGCTAAATCATCACGGGGCTGCGGCTGCCAAAATTGACCGGCTGGCGTTGTCATAATTGGGCTACCGTTAGAGCTGCGCTCGTCATACCCACTGTGGGGGCCGGAAAAATCGTACGAATTCCGCTGAAATTGCGGCGGCGCCGTCATAAAATTACGCTGCGGCAGTTCGTGCAAAAATCCGTACGCAGAATTTACATCCAGCTGTTGCGTTGAGCCAACGTACGAGTGTCCAGGTTGTGTGTGCGCAGCCGATTGCGGAAAGACGTGCGAAACAATTCTCGGGTCGAGCGATTCAGAGTAATTCGCTGCCGAAAGAAACTGCGATTGCTCCGTGGAAGCCGCTACAGCCGTGTGCGACGGAATTCCATGCTGAAAGTCCACGATTGCGCTGTGAGTGAACGCACGTAAACGGCAGTGAACTCACACAGTACGGGCGATAAATTTTCTGCCGATTGACGCCGATTTCGGTTTAACGAAAGGCAGATCCCGCGGAAAGGTACCTGCAAAGACGGATTACATCACACTTGAACGTGTGGTATATGCATTCAGGAACAGTATATGATATTTTCCGTCGAAATTCGCAGCCCTGACGAAAGGCGGACGCAATTAAGCGTGTTTTACGTCGTCGTCTTCAGAATTTTCGTGGGAACCCGCGGAAAGGCCTCGCGGAGAAGTTGTGTGCCGATAATTGTACAGCCGAAGTTCAGTCGGCACTAACAGGTCGCGTCTAACGCAACCACGCTGATACCAGTTGTTCGGGGGTGCTCTCTAAGAGCTTCTAAGTCTACTTAACAATACAGGGAACCTAGTTCAAGCCTGCAAGAAGAGATATGTATGGCTGTAAGCATGATACATATATGTGAATCGGATCTTTCTTAAATGTCGGAGTTACAACAGCCAGGTGTGGCTGTTCACAGTAACAAATTCAAAACTGATTCATTCAGCCTGCTCGGCTGCTTTATGCCATGGTTTCCGATCTCGAACTTTCGAACATAACTCGATGTCGACTCCTGTCAGGTCCCATCATGTTTCATGAGAACTCGATCTGTCACATCATAGAATCTGCCGACTAGCCCAGTTATATCATCACTATATTCCGAGCCACTCCATATCACTCTGAATAATTATAACTGTGCCGACTTGGCAATATTGGAGGCCTACCAGCTTTCCCTCCAATTTCTCTGACTGCTGGTTTTCCCACCAAAACTCACTTTCGGGTCAGGCATTTCTGTCAGTCATTTCTGTCAGACCCTCTTGTCATCTGATCACATAAATGCCTGTCACTGGTGACTGTCATAGTACCCGTCACTCGTAGCTCTGACGCGCCGTCATACTGTCTCGTGACTTACCCTAGCACA
>LGRX02025452.1:0-22983 GCA_001247695.2 Cymbomonas tetramitiformis | reverse complement strand
ATCTTGTTCCTGCATCGAGATCTCATCCGTCTGCGCTGTCATGGTGGCGATGAGGTCCATGATAGCTGCTGCACTTTCCTCGCTCATGCGCTTGCCCAACTTCAGTCCACAGAACAGATGGTGCAATAAGGTGCGGGGAATCGCGTATACTGCTTGCGCTGACCCCATGCCTCGTGTTCTGGACGCTGAAACTCCTTCTTGCGATGTGTTCTCGTGCTTTCCCAGCACAGCTCTCGCGGGACATGGCGTTGCTTGAGTACACTGCAGCAGGGGTACGGGTAGCACGGCGTTCGTCCAGATATGTGTAGGTTTCATGTAAGGTGTCCCATACCTACAGTAGGAGACGGGGTGAGGATCGGGTAACCCCTTCATCACAGGTCGCGTGTGCAGCCCTCGCAGTGCATCCCCAGCTGGGTTCTCAATGAAGTAGTATGCTGGATCGCAGTACCCGATGATCTGCCGGGTACGTTTCACTCGTCGATCAGCCAGTTCCAGATCTGGTACTCCTATAGTCTTGGCCTTGCTGTACTCCTTACATGGTGGGCTCGCCCAGATTACGTCGAAGTGGTGTCGGGGGTACAGCTTGTAGTTCCAGTGGAGAATGTCCTCAGTGCATGTTGCTTGCCACTTGGGAAGAATATACACTGTCACCACTTCGCAGCCGTCGAACTGCCGTTGGAACTGTTGCTCCACAGATCCAGTCCCACAGAAGAGGACGAGGATTCTCACAGGGTGTTGCACTGTTGTGAGATGTGGCCGGTACACCTGGCTGGCACCCTTACTGTAAACCTTCGGAGTGGGGGCTCTCATTGCCATGAGCTGAGCCCTCTGCTCCTGCTGCTGGCCGTGCGTCTCCCTACGCCTCTTTTCTGGAGCCCTCCTCTGCTTCTCCTCATCAGCCTCTAAGGCTCTCAGAGGTTCCAGTCTGCCTCCCTTGCCCTCCAGGTCTTCTCGAGTCCGCCACTGGCTGTGACTGTGTGGTAATCCCTTCCACTTAGTCAACCACTCCTGTACTGACCCGCCAGTTTTCCCGCCTAGCTTTCTGAAGCGCGTGCGAATGATGCGCTCCACCTCGCGCTCCTTCTGCCCTTCTACCATTACTGGCGGTGGTGCCATCTCCTCCCGTCTGCTAACAAAGTGATCTGCGCCTGACTGTACTGGGCTGAGCCTGTCTGCAGTGAAAGTGTCATGTACCTTCCAGTGCACAGGCGCAGCTCCAGTCTGTAGGCTGACGGGGCTCCTCGGTCCTGTACTGGCAGTTCTTGCCGTCGATCACTGTATAGACACTCTACTACTCGCAGAGGTCCGTGCCGCAACTTGCGCAGCTTGGGTTTCAAGCCCCTGTCACCGGGCAATGTCAGGTGCTGTCCATCCACCCACACCTGATCATTCACCTTGTACTGTTGGAGACGGTGCCGTGCATCGAACTGCTCTATCATACGCTGCTGAGCCAGTTGCAAACCTTCTCGTGCCGCCTGCAGCTGCTGCGCGAACTGCTTGGCCAGCTGGTGAGCGGTACCCTGCTTGTCCGCTGCTGTGCGACCTCCCTTCCTCCTCTTTGCGCCTCCCTCCAGAGCTGCATCCATGAAGAGGTCCAACTGAGTCGCTGGCGCATGTCCATACACCAGTTCGAACGGTGAGAACCCTGTCACTGCCGACTTGGAGTCGTTGATGGCGTACTCCACTGGAGCCACCCACAGGTCCCAATCCTCCTGGTTCTCTGCCACGTAGCAACGCAGCATGCGCTCCACAGTGTGGTTACTGCGCTCCGCCTGGCCATCGCTCTGCGGGTGATAAGGGGTGGTGTTGGCTACCTTCACGCCCATCAGTCGCATGAACTCCTGGGTCAGAGCATCTCGAAAGCGCGGGTCCCGGTCGCACACAATCTTCATTGGGGCTCCGTGCAGTCGCCACACCGCATCCATGAACATTCTGGTCACCACCTCCGCTGAGCTATCGTTGTACGCCATTGGGACCACGTGCACCATCTTACTCAGTTTACAAGTAAAGGTGGCGAAGGCGTTCACACCTCTCTCTGTCGTGGGGAGCCCAGTAACAAAGTCTATACTCACCACTTCCCACAATCGACTAGGCACAGAGTGAGGCTGTAACAGGCCTGCTGGGTACCCCTGGCGCGGCTGGGTTTGCTGGCAGGTTACACACGTCTTCACCCATTCAGCTACGTCCAGATCCATACGCGGCCACCAGAATCGTCGCCTGACTCTGTCCAGGGTCTTGTCCCTCCCTGTGTGGCCAGCTGCAGGTGCTTCATGAGCCTTCCTCAAGACCAGCTCTCTCAAAGGGGAGTCGGGAGCTAAGACCACCTGATAGCGCCCTTCCGCCACTCTCCAGATGATGTTACTCACCAGTCGAAAATGCTCGGTGCGGTGATGTTGAGTGGCCAGTAGTTCCTGCTTCAGGGCTGAAAGGTACTCACTGCGCCTGTGCTCTGCTCGTAAGGCACGCAGAAATATGCCTGGTTCCACCACTCCTGCCTGGTCCCTGATCTTGGCTGCTGCGCCCTTGAGAGTCACCGCTGGTGATGCTGAGGGTCTCTCCCTTGGAGCTGTGATCTCTTCAAAGTGCTTTCGCTGCGGCTTAGCCAACACTACCAAGACGGGCCATGGAATGGGCAACTCTTGCAAGACTGTACGGTGTCCCCTTTCTTCGCCAGGAGAGACGAACATCCGGTTGGGCTCCCCTTGCTCGTTCACTCGGGGTATGGTCTCTGCAATTTCCATTCCGTACTCTCGCAGCAGGGGCCGCCAGTCAGCCTGCGGGAAGTCAGGCAACAGGAACAGCGCGGCTGTGCTCTGGGGAGCGTGTCGGGCCTCTGAAGCATAGTGTCTTAGGATGTCTGCAATGCTCACCTTGGAATCCGAGAAGGGTGGGTTACACCACACCACGCGACCCCTCCACTGTTCCTTCAGACAATCTGTCCAGAACGTGTCCACCTGCCGGTTCTGCCTCATGAGGTCGCAGCATGCGTCCACCTGGAACCGTCCACCCAACACTTTCGCGTACTTGGCTTGCAATCGACTAAACTCGGACGGAATCAGCTTCCAGTCCTGATTGTCTACCAGGGGTTCCCCAGGTTGCATCCTTGGTGAGGGCTGCTGCTGTACCGCTGCTGGCTGCTGCTTCTCTGCTGGTCGCTGCTCACTCTGGGCTCGTGTCTGGACTCCTGCCATTGCTGGTAGCGCGGCCATCCTCTCCACCGTGACCATAGCGTCCAGCCATAAGTCCGGTGTTTCTGCCCACCAGAGACCGTTCAGCTGAGTTAGCTTACCGGTTACTTTGGGCTCACTGACCGGTGGGTACTCACCTTCCTCCTCGTCCGACGAGCTGAGCTCTAAGTCCAGGGGTGAAGTGGGGTCTTCCTCTTCTGCAACCTTCAGGCCAGCCACCATGTCTTCTGATTTCCCCTTGGCTCCCGCAGCTCTTCTACCCTCCTCTGCAGACACCGGCTGGTCAGTGCTCGGATCCACATAGCCGGCCTCCTTCAGCCCCTCGCGCGCCGTCGCCTGCACGTAGTCCGGTCGCCGTGAGGCAGCGTCCGGTACCACCAGTGTGCGTCCAGGCACGTGCTCCATGGCGTGCACTCCTACCTCCACCAGGTCTTCGTACCACCTAGCCTGGCGTCGGCGGAGCTCCCGTCCAGGTGCGAATAACCACTTTAGAGGAGCATGATCCCCCATTAACCTGAACTCCGTGAATATCAGGTAATGTCTCCAAGTCTGCGTAGTGCAGTGGTGGATGGCGGCTAGCTCACGCTCACCTGCGTGGTAGTTCTGCTCGGCAGACGAGAATTGCTTACTCTCGAAGGCTATGGGTTGCAGGCCCTTGCCCAGATCCTGCATCAGCACGCCAGCTAATGCCACTGCACTCGCATCAGTCTGCACAACAAAGGGGCTGGTGCCGCGGTGCGCTGCTTCCTGATCGGGCAAGATCAAGGTCGGTGCAGTGGTGAGAGCGGTCTTGAGGCGTTCAAAGGCGTGTTCCTGCTCCGGTCCCCATTCCCATGGCACTAGGTTCTTAGTTAGCTTGGTCAAAGGGTGCGCTGAGTCAGCGAAACCCTGTATGTACCGTCGATAGAACCCAGCCAAACCCAAGAACTGTCGCACGTGCTTCACCGTCTCCAGTCGCGGCCAGTCCCGTATGGAAGCTATCTTGTCTTGCTGAGGTCGGCAACCTGTGCGGTCAATGACATGTCCCAGAAAACGTACTGAGCGTTTAAAACATCGTAACTTGGACTCCTTCAACTTGACCTTATTCTGTCGGCATACCTCCAAAACCTGCCGCAGATGGTCCAGGTGCTCCTCGGGGTTGCGAGAGAAGATCATGATGTCATCCACAAAGACTCTGACGAACGGTAGGTGGTCCAAGTACTTCTGCATCATTCGCTGCCAGCACGAAGGGCTATTGGACAGCCCCATTGGCATGACCAACCACTCATAAGCTCCAAACGGCGTGGTCATTGCCGTCTTCTCGATTGCGTCCTCCTCCATGGGCACCTGCCAGAATCCCCACAGAGCGTCCGCGGTGGAGAAGATAGTCGCTCCCTGCAGGTCATCGATGAGGGACTGTACGTCAGGGAGAGGGTAACGGTCCTTCACAGTGATCTCGTTGATCTGGCGATAGTCGATCACCAGTCGCAGCTCCTTGGGGTTGGAGGGCTTGGGCACCATCAGGACTGGACTGCCCCAAGGTGAAGACGAGGGACGGATGTATCCCTTTGCCAAGAGCTCGTCCAGTTGTCCACGAAGTTGTCGCAACTCTTCCATGGACAGCTTGTAGCACCTCTTGTGTCGTGCACCATCACGGTACTCGGGGTCCACGCGCAGCGGCGATTTGTGGTCGCGGTCCACGACGCCCTCGGGAAGCTCCATGCCCACCACGTCCTGGTACCGCTGCTTCAGCTTCACCAGCTCGTCCAGGATCCATTGTGGTACCTCTGCGTCCTCCTCATCCGGCTTGGCCTCCTTGGTCTCACCTTTGCCGTTCCGCTCATCACCAGGTGTCGCCGCAGCAGCTGGTGCCTCTTTCCTGAAACAGCTATACCCATCTTTGCCTTGCCCTGTCTCAGCTTCTATAGGTGCTGCCAGTACTGGCTCGCTAACTCTGCGCGATCTCCTGTGGTTCACCCCTCTGCTCCTCCGTTGCTCCTGCTGCAGCCGCAGTGCCTGCCCTGTTTTCCACAAACAGTATGCCTCCTCTTCCCACTCAGGTTCCAATTCCTCCGCGTGATGCTGTGCAGCCTGCTCCCTGCGCTCTCGTGGAAGCATCTGGAACGCCTCCCATCTGGCCCTTGTGGGGTAAGGTCCCCAATCTCGCACAGCGGGTTGCGCTGATGTGGGGCACGTCACCGGTCGTAGAGCACACACCTGCTCCTGTGCCCAGTCCTCCTGCTCCGTTGCATCTTGTTCAGATTCAGACGAACTGCTGTCGGAGATTAGGGTGGCTACGCTTGCTACTGTACTGTCGCTGTCGCAGCCTTCCTCGTCAGAGGTAACTTCCCCCCCCCTCTGCCTAGCGTTGTCACCCTCTGCCTCCGATGATGATGATGAAGATGACTCTGATAAGGCTGCAGAGGCCTCTAAAGGAGAGTTGGGGTCGTCGGTGGCCTCCATTTTAAATGTGCCATCTGGAGCCAGACACATCAGGTACGCCTCCTCGCCGCTATTCTTCAAAGCTCGCAGGTCCTTCCTGGCTTGCTTAGTACTGATAAGCTGTGCCTCTACCAGTCCCATGGCCTGCCCGGACCCTGTAGATGACGACCCAGGGTTGCAACCCGCGATGACTACTTTCTGCGACCCATGTCCGAACTTCACGCTACCATACTGGGCGTAGTCAAATGTGACCTTCTTCTGTGCTCGTAGCCAGTCTCCGCCCAACACTATGTCCACTCCGAGTGCTAATGGCATGACGCGCAGAGTAACCTGTTTGGCATAACTGCCCTTCCGTGTCTCGGCTGTGAGCTTCGGACGGACGCAAGAGTTGGCGTCGTACACGGTGCCATCTGCCACCTGCACCTTCATCGGCGTCTCGTGTTTCTTGGGTTGGAGTTTAAACTTCTTGGCGGCCTCCACAGAAGTGAAGCTAGAAGAAGCTCCAGAGTCCACCAAGACCTTTACTCGTACTCTGCCTACCCAAGCCCAGAAAATCAGCAGAGTGGGTCCCTTCGCGTCCATAGCAGCTAGTACATCAGCATCCAACCATTCTCCCCAGCGTCCAGACCCTGCGTCCACCCCTATCTCTGGTCTGATGCTGGCCAGTTTGTGCAGTCCTGGCTCCTTCTCAGGCGGATTCAGCTCCTCATCTGAATTGTCTTCCGGCAGATGGTACGTGCCGGCCTCTGCTATCTTGGCTTGCCAACGAGCCTGCCTGGTGACCTGATCTTCTGGTTCTGAATCTCCAGGCCATGGCGCAGGTCGAGCTGCCTCTGCTTCCTGATGCGCCCGGGTGATCTTCCTCAGCTGGTCAACACGCTCCCGAATCTGCGCCAATGCACTTCTGACTCTGTGCCCGTGCACTTCCACTTCCTTCCTTCTGCGCGTTACTGTCTGTGCTGCTTTCCAGGCTGCTGACAGGTGTCCGTCGCGTAACCGTTGCTGGGCGTGTGATAGCACTGGCTGCTTAGCGCGATCCAGTTGTCGGCGCAGAGCTCTCCCGACCAGCTGGCGCGGGGCTGCTTCCTCTCTAAAGCGCACTCTTCTGACTCCTGGGGGCTGCAACGCGCGCTGGTACACCCCTTTTGAGCTAGGGGCTCCTTGACTCCCTTTGCCGAACAGAGGAAATCTGATCTGAACCTCTGTTGGTTGGGATGCCTGTGCTGGCGCAGCGTTTGGCTCAGTTCTCCCTGGTGCTACCACCGTGATTGGCCGTGACCTCTTCAGCCAGCGTAATGCTCGCCTCATCTTCTCCACCGCTCGCTGCGCTGGTCCTGGTCCGTGCCTCATCCGATGATCCTCTCTAAAGTGAGTGATCCACCGGTAGGTCTGACTTTGCCTGCCTCTCTCTGGTTCTCTTCCAGAGTCGGCCTCCCTCCTGATGGCCATGGCGAGGTGCGGAGTACTTACCTCGCGGGCCTGGGGGCCTATCCGCGTTGTCCGGGAGAGGCACCGGCCCCCGTCGACTCTCCCTCGGCAAAATCCATGTGCTCCGGGGCTACCAGTGCCAGCTGCTGCTCCACTATCCCGCCAGATCCAGTATCTATTCCCGCGTTCTTGAAGGTCTCGAAGGCCTCCTCCCAGATACATTTGACCCAGGCTGCTTTCTGCTGGGGCTGGTGTTGATGTGGGCAGTCGCGAGCCAGATGCTCCTTGGACTTGCATTTTCGACAGCCAGAGTAGACTGACGATCCTGGCAGCTGCCGGCCTTCCACTTCCGTTGGAGTAGTGGTCGTGGGCATGGCGTAGCATTGTTCCTTGGGAGATGCTTCTTCCTCCCAGAATTCTGCCAAAGGAGCTACAGGGAAGGGGGATTGATCGCGGGCAGGCTTCAGATGCGCAGGATCCTTGCGTTCCTCCATCGTAGCTTGCTCCACATATCTGCGCAGTAGCTCTGCCTCCCATCCAACCTTCCCAGAGCTCTGGTTGAAATCCACCTTTCCAACCAATTCCTTGTGGACTCTGGCATGCAGTTCTGGTGTCAGTCCACTTAGGAATATACCCGGTAGTGCCGCTCTACTTACTGGTCCCGTCACCCCATGGTTATGCAGCATTTCCAACATGTCGAAGGACTCCATGAGAGAGTGATGGAAGGTGGCGGCGTTTCTTCCAGCGTTCTTGCCAGAGGCTTGACGAGCTCGCGACAGCATATTGGGTAAGATACTCAGGTGAGCGTCAGTAACACACGCTCGCGCAAGCGTGGCCACTAAGTCGTCCGGACTCTGCATCTGGTTGGCCAACACTTTCTGAGTTAGAACTCCTTGCGCTGACCCCTCCACCCGGTCCCTGATGATCAGTCGTAGTTCTTCTGGCACGGTGGTGATGGTGGCCCCTTCCTGATCTCCATCGTCGCAGGACTTCTTCTTCGTCAACGCCCTCTTCACCAGTGCCTCCTTGAAGTGATCTTGCAGTTCTCTCATGAACTTCTTCAGGGGAGCTAACAGATGTCCAGATGGTCTGTCCCCGCTGGGGCTATCCGTAGGGCATGTGTACGTGGTGATGCGGTCCCGTAGTTTCCGTAGAGAAAGCAACAATCTGTCCTCAGCTTCCAACTCCTTCAGCTTGGTATAGTCTGCCCGCTGTTGATCCCTCTCTGTCTGCTCCTGCTCGACTGGTCTTCGGGGCGGTGGACAGTTCGGAGGTTCTTCTTCAGGTTCCTCTGGTGGAGGTGGAGGCTGGGACTGTCGAGGGGGTTGTGACTGTGGTAAAGTGACACTGGGAGTTGGGATGTTGGGCAGTTGGGCCAATGCACCAGACCAGGGCGGCTGAGTACAATTCTGACAGAGTGGAACTTGCTCACACGTTCTGTTGGGTCCCAACATGACGTCCCATACTAACCCAGAGGCGACCTTAACCCCTCCAGCTGGTGACAACAACAGTCTACCGCATCTGCTGCAATCCGTGCCGCTCTGAACAGCCTGATCCCGTCTGGGTCCTACCAGCTGCATCACCGGGCTGATCAGTGACTCCCGAGCTCTGTGGTTCTGAGCGTGCCCATAGCTAATCGCTAGAGTGGAGTACTGTTTGGCTATGGCCACGGCTGTCTGAGCATCAGCATCGTGGCGCCTCACGTAGTCCCTGATACCCTGTTCTACAGTGATGGGTACCAGTGGGTCTCTCCACTCTTCCAGGGCTTCGTGGCTTGGTGGGGCTGCCTTAGCCGATGACGCTGAGCCTGATGCTTCATCATTGCCAGACTTGGACGGGGATCCTCCGGACTCAGATCGGGTGGTTATGGCTAAACGCCACGCCTCGTCGGGACTCAGTGAGGGATGCCGAGCCTTAGTCCAGTCATACCAGACCCACTCCGACTCTTCGGGTGAAGGGACTACTGCGCAGATGGCCTCCTTTCCCTTCAGAACCTCCCTCTGGGTTGCTATCAAAGCTTCCCAGCCCTCCTCTTCCCAACTCACCACTTCACCTCGAGCTGCTGCCAGAGCGACGGCCTTCTGGCGCTCTTCTGGGAGGCACTCAAAAGCCTGGTCCCGCAGAGCCTTGTCTTTGAACAAAGTTCTGACAGCCATCCCTTCTGTCAGCTCAGGCTCCAGAGCTGATACTCGAGAGGCAGGCTCCTCATCTACAGCCTTCCCTTTTGCTGCCTTGACTGCCCTCTTCTTGGCTAACTGCTTCTTCCGCCTCCGTTGCCGCCTGCTGCTGCCGCTGCTGCTACCTCTGCCTCTACGCCTGCTGCTGCCGCGGCTGCCTCGCTCCGGGGAAACTGTAGAATCGCTGGAGTCACTGGACCCGCTGCTGTCGCTGCTGGGAGGGAAACGAGGAATTGGTGAGAAGCCAGGGGGATATGCCAATCCGCATCTGGGCATTTCCTCCCACTGCGGCACGGATGGTTGCCTCTGGGCCTCTGCTGGAGCCGCTTAGAGTGCTGTGAAGCGTTCCGAGAGAGCTGAGAAGGTGTTGCGGGTGGGGGTCGCTCCTCTTTCCTTAACACGTGCTCTGCCAAAGTTCACTCCTGCAAAGAGTTTCCTTGGCAGCCCTTCCTGGTGTAGCAGAGTCCCGTGTTTAAGGGCACGCCTGTATTCCCTTTCTGTCACTCCGGCCTGTAGCACAGCCAACTCCTGCGGGGAGGCCGGATGCCAAATGATCTTCCCGCTCCGGGTGCGTGGTTCATTATAGAACCATTGCGTGAGGGTCTTCTTTTCCTCAGCTGACAGTGCAACTATCTGCAACCTCACGGGGGCTGAAGCCTGCGATTCCGCGCTGTCCCCACTGTGGTCGCTCCACGCAGTGCTGGTTCCCTCTATCCATCTGATCACCCGGACCTTCTGGTCCTTCCCGCACTTGCTGTACGCACGGTCCAGAGCTATTTGCTCTGGCGACCGGAAATCCTTCCTTCGGTCTGGCGATCTCTGCCTGTCCCCCTGAGGAACTGAGGGTTGCCCAACTGGCTGAGCCTGCCGAGCTGGCTGAGCTGGAAGCTCTGATGCTTGGAGGCGGGCTGATTCTCTCAAAGCTCTGACAGACCGTGCTCCTTCCTTCAGCTGCGGTCCGACTCTCTCTAGGGCAGCCGCCAATTCCCGGCTGGCCAATTCCCCTCTGGCTTCCATCGCTGGGCGCGATGTCGCTGGAAGGGGTAGTGCTGGAAAGTCCTCTGCAGAGACATAGGGGTCAGGCAATACAAAGTCCGCGTGTTGCAAGGCTGATGCTGGCTGAGTCAGGTTCTCGCCAGAGCCTCCGGCGCTCAGGACAGGTGGGGGATTCTGATCGCGAATCGCTGGAACTGCGCCTGCTTGGGCGACTGGGGTCACACCTGCCTTGGCTGCTAAAGCAGCGTTTGCTGACTGTCCCGGCATTGAAGGTGAGGATGCCGAGACAGTCGAGCTAGAGGACGCTTGACCAGTCGCAGTCTGGCTGACAGCGGCTCTGCTGCGCTGGATCAGAAGCTCAGTACGTTCTGGTCTCTTCCTGGTTCGTTCAGCGCGCCCCTCGCTGGTTACAGCCAGTCCTTCCAGCGTCGTCGTCGAGCCAGTTCGTGTGTCGGTAACAGCCGTAACTCCAGACACCGATGGCGTTGTAACAGCCGTACCTTCAGACACCGATGACGTTGTAACGACCATATCTCCAGACACCGATGACGTTGCGACAGCCGTATCTCCAGACACCGATGACGTTATAACAGCCGTATCTCCAGACACCGATGACGTTGTAATAGCCGTATCTCCAGACACCGATGACGTTGAAATTTGGCCAGAGCCTCCGGCGGAAAGGGTCGACGTGGGGACCCTATCCCCCACCATTGGGCAAGTAACAACAGTGGCACTTCCAGACACCGATGACGTTGAAATTTGGCCAGAGCCTCCGGCGGAAAGGGTCGACGTGGGGACCCTATCCCCCACCATTGGGCAAGTGACAACAGTGGCACCTCCAGTCACCGATGACGTTGGAATTTTGCCAGAGCCTCCGGCGGAAAGGGTCGATATGGAGGCCCGATTCCCCGCTTTCGGGCAGGAGGTCGCAGAAACGGATTGTGCTGCCAGTGCTGCCATGTTCATCCGTTCTAAGTCCTGCAGCTTAGTGGCAATCGGAGTGAAAATAGGGGTATGAACAGGGGTCTCCAGTGCCGGAATAACCCCTACTGGCTCACAGGGCAATGTACTCAGTGGTACTGGACTCACTGGTACTTGCACCACTTCCCCCCCCCCTGCCGAGGGGGTAATTCCTGCGCTGGCAACGTGCACTAAAGGTGTCACAGCAGGTGGTAGCTGAACGGCTGCTTCCGTCACTGGAACAGGATAGGACAGGGCCAAATTCGGTGCCACGGACGCCGTGGGGTACGGTGAGAGCTCAGGCACTGGCAGATTCGGCACCGGGGGAGACAGCATACCCGGAGAAGGGTACCCCATTGGTACGCCGTACGCAGCCGCTGGCAACGGAGTGGTATGCGGCCACAAGGCACGTGGTGGCAGTTGGTGCTGCTGACCGTACTGCTGTTGCTGCAGAAAAATTTGCTGTTGAAAATTCCTCTGGTGAGCTAAATCATCACGGGGCTGCGGCTGCCAAAATTGACCGGCTGGCGTTGTCATAATTGGGCTACCGTTGGAGCTGCGCTCGTCATACCCACTGTGGGGGCCGGAGAAATCGTACGAATTCCGCTGAAATTGCGGCGGCGCCGTCATAAAATTACGCTGCGGCAGTTCGTGCAAAAATCCGTACGCAGAATTTACATCCAGCTGCTGCGTTGAGCCAACGTACGAGAGTCCAGGTTGTGTGTGCGCAGCCGATTGCGGAAAGACGTGCGAAACAATTCTTGGGTCGAGCGATTCAGAGTAATTCGCCGCCGAAAGAAACTGCGATTGCTCCGTGGAAGCCGCTACAGCCGTGTGCGGCGGAATTCCATGCTGAAAGTCCATGATTGCGCTGTGAGTGAACGCACGTAAACGGCAGTGAACTCACACAGTACGGGCGATAAAATTTTGCCGATTGACGCCGATTTCGGTTGAACAAAAGGCAGATCCCGCGGAAAGGTACCTGCAAAGACGAATTACATCACACTTGAACGTGTGGTATATGCATTCAGGAACAGTATATGATATATTTTCCGTCGAAATTCGCAGCCCTGACGAAAGGCGGACGCAATTAAGCGTGTTTTACGTCGTCGTCTTCAGAATTCTCGTGGGAACCCGCGGAAAGGCCTCGCGGAGAAGTCGTGTGCCGATAATTGTACACCCGAAGTTCAGTCGGCACTAACAGGTCGCGTCTAACGCAACCACGCTGATACCAGTTGTTCGGGGGTGCTCTCTAAGAGCTTCTAAGTCTACTTAACAATACAGGGAACCTAGTTCAAGCCTGCAAGAGATATGTATGGCTGTAAGCATGATACATATATGTGAATCGGATCTTTCTTAAATGTCGGAGTTACAACAGCCAGGTGTGGCTGTTCACAGTAACAAATTCAAAACTGTTTCATTCAGCCTGCTCGGCTGCTTTATGCCATGGTTTCCGATCTCGAACTTTCGAACATAACTCGATGTCGACTCCTGTCAGGTCCCATCATACTTCATGAGAACTCGATCTGTCACATCATAGAATCTGCCGACTAGCCCAGTTATATCATCACTATATTCCGAGCCACTCCATATCACTCTGAATAATTATAACTGTGCTGACTTGGCAATATTGGAGGCCATACCAGCTTTCCCTCCAATTTCTCTGACTGCTGGTTTTCCCACCAAAACTCACTTTCGGGTCAGGTATTTCTGTCAGTCATTTCTGTCAGACCGCCTTGTCATCTGGTCACATAAATGCCTGTCACTGATGACTGTCATCGTACCCGTCACTCGTAGCTCTGATGCGCCATCATACTGTCTCGTGACTTACCCTAGCACAACAACTGTATGCCGAACACTATACAAGTTTGCATATTAATTCTTCGGTGTCTTAGGAATAACATGTTTCTTGCGCACGTAGAGTCCGTTCAGATTTTAGGAGTCTGGACGCGGCGCGTTCGAGGGGGTGATTGGGCATGCTGCGTCGCGAGTCGTCATCGGCTCGACGCATGCATAGCAGGGAAGCGCACAATACACAGCATGACCACGAGCAGATGAGCATCAAAATCATTTTGCCTACGCGCAGACTACCATTAAAATCATTTTGCCTACGCGCAGACTACCATTAGCATTATTTTGCCTACGCGCATACTATCATACCGTATATGGCATTTGCCTACTACAACAAACCCAAAAAACAAAGTATATTCAAATTTAGAGAATCCGATCAAACAGAAAAACGAACTTAGATTAACTTGCCCTTTCCAGGGATCAAGATCAATTAAATAGACACGGTACCGCCATCTTATACCATATTTTGTTACATGTACCTACTAGTTGGGAGGGTTTTGTAAATCAATTGGTAATTTGGCAATTACGTAACAGCATACAACTGCAGCGAGCTTAAACAGACTATACAGATGCAAAGTGGACAAGGAACCGGATTAAAGGGAAAGGAAACAGGGGTCATGGGCACTGTAAGCCCCACACCCCGAGAAGGGTGGCTCTCTTTCTTAGCATACAACTTCGTGCCCAATACATGGCAACATATCCCCAACCGCATCACTAGTATTATTATATCACTCCAAAAACACCATCATGTCACATACAAATGTATTGACATGACACGCATCACTATGATCGCAATCCACATTGCTCTTGGGAAAAGATGTTTTTCACCAACCACGAGGTTGGTGAATTATCTAGCTATGCAATTTTCTTCTGCAAAGATAACGGCCACCTCAATGGACTTGTGACCCAATCGTCACAGCGGCTGCAAATTCATTGGCCACTATTCCATGGAATGGATTATGCACCGCCATGCTCTACTCGAGTGTCATGATGGCAAAAATGCCATCATCGTCCTTATCTCCGTGGAGGATACAGCTTTCTTCATAGATGCTGGATGACGATAACAGCGGTGTACACAGCTTTTCACATCCTTTATATCCCTTCGATCCTTCCCATTAACAACACATACTCTTTGGCGCACTCGCGTTTCTGCGGTACAAACATCGATTGTGGTCAATGGACTCCCGTTCAAGGTTTGGCTTCTCTCTTGATGCTACCTGTGCCCACAGCCCCAAATCGACACGCGTCATCTACCCGGGATGCCCTTTCATGTACTTCACCACAGTTCACAATCAGGCGTGCATGGCATTCCATGACACGCGTGCGAGGTCCGCTGAGCTGGTGCAAGGGACCCATCATTTTGCAGAGACTGTGGGATATACAATGCTAAAATAAAGACCTCCTGCACCATCTACTGCCTGTACATATTCCACCACAGCAATGGTGGTGCTGCGTTGTACAAAATGCTGCAGCTTTGAAATGGGCGCAGAACACTGCGCATCGAAGATAACATCTCTAGCTAGCATTCGGCAAACCTTCAACCCGCCAGCTGCTACGATGATCGATGACGTTCCAGTTTGTACGCCAGACGAAAGGGGATGGAACAAAACTTGCTTAAAAGTTTCCCTCCTCATTTAGGTGAAGAGCCCAAGGAACTCGGGGGCGCACGTGCTCGTGCAACTGTGTCATCAGCCGGATGAAGGCCCCAGGTTTGGTGACGTCATACTCATAGTCGTCTACATACAATTGATTGACTACCTGCGCACGCGAAATCATCCACGATCCTTTTAGGGTTTTTCGCTCAACATGCCTCTTCACTTTGAGCCGCCCCATCTCCGAGACCAGTCAACTCTCGGGGATGGCCACCGCTTCTGCTTGGCGGAACTGCAGCTCCAAAAACGGTATATATGCTCCCACAAGGTCGCTAGCGGCATGCAATCTACTTCGAGAATAGAGTCCAGGACGTTCTTTACGCTCCGGATACTAACTGCTGCTCGCAGCTGATCCTCCACTTAGCAACAAGAGACGCCCAGGCAACCCCGGCAGCGGGAGCACTCCAGCGCGTGCACGAGCTGATCGAAATCACAGTGCGGAGGGTCCACCTGATTGAGAGACTTCACGCGGGCTCGGACATGCTCCTGCACACGTTGCACCATTGGCTCCCCCGATCATTGGCTGAACGCCTCAACGCATCCTGACAGTGGCCGCAGCGGAAATGGGAGACGCAGTCTTCGCGCCTCTGTTCTGTGGATGTGGCTGCGTGCGAACACTGTGTGTATAGCAGCCGGCTGCCGGATCGCAGACAGTCGCGGAGACACCGGGATGCATCCACCCTTCAAAACGTTGACTCATCAGAACGTTGACTCATCAGAATGCTGATCCTTCAGAGCGTTCACTCCGTGAAAACGTCGACCCTTTCAAAAAACCGTCAAACCTTTAAGGGATGAGATGCGGTTGATTTTGAATTCAATAGGTGGAGCAGAGATGGGCTCCATGCCCCCCCTTCAGGCAAGGGCGCCGGGCAGGGGGCTCACATATAGATGCACCCGCTCAGGCAAAGGATCCGGCGAGTTGGAGAGATCTGAACGGAAGCTGAGCTTCGTGCTTTGCCCGATGCAGCGCGCTGAGCTGAAGTTTCGCTTGGACATCATTTTCTCCGCGCTGCGAATCTTGGCGGTCGCCTTCTGCCAGTGGCTGCGACAACCCAGACGGCGGCCCATCAGCACTGCGACCCGCCCGCATGGACTCCGTGACTAGGAGGCGGGCAATCCTTCAGTCCCCCTGTGTTGCAGCGCTGCGAGGGCAGTGGCACAACGTGTGCGCAACCTGCGGTGGGCTCGCTGGAGGGCATTGAGCGTCCGCTGGGGAATTGAACCCCGCCCTATACCGCGCCCGACAACACAGGGCGTCGTCCATTAACGCGTGTGACGACGTGTGACGAGCATTTCTCCTGACGCCGTCACGCCAACCCTCTGCATGGAGCACTGGTCACAGGCCCGAATCTATAAGAATCTGCAGCAAGTGATTCGGGGCAACCTGCATCGGCCGGAACGAGGGCCTTTGCGCCCCGAGGTCCACAGTGAGTTCTCTTTGGGCGGGAGGGGGGAGAGGGAGGGGGAGGGAATCTGCTCACCCCGCCACTTGCGACCTACGGGAAAGAAGTTTGTCTAGCTTGGTGTCGGAGTCGTAGGCCACCTGAGCCATGAAGAGCAACTCCTGGTCGCGCTTTGGATCGAGCCCCAGCTTGTTCTTCGCGTACGCCACGAGCTGCGCCATCACCTCTCCCCCCCGACCCAGCCTCACAAACTCCACGCCAGCCTCAACAACCCGCACATTTCGTCCGCCGCCCGCCGCCTTCAGCGTGCAAAGACAGAGAACGACTGGAGCCCTGTCCGCGCCACGTGGCACCAAAGCCTCGCCTGGGGGGCGCACCTTGGCTTGGGGCAGCGCGGGCTGGCTCTTCGGCGGCGGCTTCTTCGCGACGGGCCGCCCTGGCTGCCACACGTGAGCTGCCGGCGCGGCCCGCGGCGGAGACTGCGGCTCCAGAGAGTCGAAAGGGTCTGTGGTGACCATGCTCTTGACGACGGCTTGGCCGAGCTGAATGCGCTTCCGCGAGGTTTTGGTGGAGCGGACGTGCGGGACGGAGGCGGCCATTCTTTTTGCGTGGCGGAGGCAGAGCTCCTCAACGCTAGGCTGGTGGGTGGCCTCCGCCGCCTGCGTGCTCTCCTTCCTTGATGACAGCATGGGGAGGGCGGACGCCGATCGGATGTGAGACTCGGGGACAGCGGCGGGCTGCTGGGGCGGCTGAGTACGCGGCGTGGCTGCAGGTGGCGGGGAAGCATGCACAGCGGGGCGCACCACCGAGGCCCGCCCCATGTCCGGGGATCTCGGGGTGGCCCCCGGGGTCATGATGCCTCTGATGAGCGACGGTGGGAGCGTCAGGTCAGGAATGACCTCCTGAGGGAACTGGTTGATGGTGAGAGGTCCATGGCCCTGAGGGGTCCCCCGAGGGGAGGGTGAGCAGGCATGAGAGCTGGGCCAGGGGATGGAGGCAGACTCGGACACTTCTGTGATGAAGGCGCCGGGCAAGGACATCGTGGTGGTCGGGCGTGGCTCTGCCTGTTCGTCGCTCAGGCCCTGGACCTCAGGCCCCACGCTGATGGAGGGGTGCGGCACGGAGGAGGGGCGGAAGAACTCTCTCGGGCTAGATGCTTCGGGCGCCGGGCAGGGCAACTTCTCGGACTCATCGGAGGGTCCCGGCTCTGCCAGATGCTGCTGCGCGCGGCGATTGGCCAGGCTGACTTGCAGGGTGTCCTTCAAGCTGCGAAGCTGATGGCGCCGTAGAGGACCCCCGTGTGCCACTATATTCACCGGAGACTGATCCACTAGCGCCGGCGCCTGGGGCACTCCCACCTGCGGCCCCCCACTCCGTGTCAGCCTTAAGCTGACGCGGGCACCTACCCTGCACATCGCTAGCATTCCAACAGCAGCACCCCTGAGCTGGGCGCGCGATTGTAGACCTCCGAGGAGAAAGCACGAGCAAGTGAAGGCTGTGTGCAAGTCATCTGTCATGAACACCCTCTATACACGAACAGACAGACAGACCGACGGACCGATATAGAGCATGGGGCGCATGGATGGCAAGAGATCAGCTCTGTGCCAAGCAGCTTGCAACTGAATTCTATCAATCCGGTGCGTACAACTCGTAGGATCCGTCAGGATCGACGGCAAAAACACAGGATTGTGCACCTGGGGTGAGTTTGGCGCGTTTGGAGTCTCGGGCTCTTCTTCCGCCTGCATCTCCTTAGTAGAATTCGCTGTCTTCTCATCCTTCTGCTGCATGTGAGAGAGAAACATGGCAACCGTGTTCGCCGACTTCAACGAATTCCTGCCACGTCACACCGCCATGCACCACACGGTTTCCTCATGAATGTTCCAAGCACGGATGCCTGTGCAGGAGCTTCACGGCGGGGCTGCTGGGATCGGAGGGCAGCATGCAAGTAAACACCAGCCGGAACCCAGATGCAGGACCGGCGTGCTATCCGTGCGCAATGTTGAATGCTCGGTCATGGGCGAGAGGCACCAGATTATTTCTGCGAGTTGCCACGCACTGATTCAGCTGCAGGGGATTTCTCACGCAACTATCCAAGGGCTTGTGATACGCGGATCTGACGACCCTGGCCTGCGCTCGTTTTTTTGCAGGCTTCGACGGCATTCCCACTTTGCCGCCAAGTCAATTTGGGAGGGCGGAAAAAGGTGAGGCAATGCGCAGTCTGCAAAGGCGGATAATAGAAGAAGGACCTTGGTAAACTTACAAAGTAAGCAAAATTAGGTTTTGAAACAATAATAAACAAAAATGTATGCGTAAATATTCTCACATTTTCCGTTTACGTGAGCAATAAAAAGTGTTTAGAAAAAACCGAAGTTTTTTAAGTTCTCAAACATGTATGGCAGCTGATCTACCGGCGCCCCCCAGTGGAGTTCCTTTGTCAGAGCAAGCCCATGGAAAGCTGCAAAAATCGAGATTTAGGGTGTTACTGCCGATGCAATTTGGTGCACGCACACGGCAACGAGGGCCTGGGGACCGTCACGTGCAATGCCCCACTTTATGGGTGCCCAACCCCGTAGCCGGAGCTGTGGGACGAAGGCGCCATTGGGCATGGACTCGGTCCCGAGCTGTGTGGAGCTGCCCCTGCCCTTCGCATTAAGAAACCAAGCTGGGGGTGCTTCACTATCGTCATTGCTGCTACCCATAGCCCCCCCTCCCGCCACGCACACCCGAAAGGCGCCACATCAGCTCGAAGGCCCGCTTCTCTTCTCGACATTTGGAACGAGGCCAGCGGTGCGATCATCACCTATACGCTAACATGCCGCCTCCTGTGACCATAGTATAACATGTGGGAGGCATCCAGCCTGTGTTCATCGCAGGGCGGGCACGGAGAAACCGACCATCCCGTCAGACGGGATTCAACCGCCATTCACTCGAGGGCTCGTGCATTCTGCTCGGTGCGGCGCGCTGGATACCCTCAGCCGCCAGCACAACGCCGATGCCAAGTAGAGCACCTTAGCCTCCTGTAAAGTGGGTACCACATCTTAAGCCACCTGGCGCCCTGCAAAGTATGTTTGATCCGCGGCGCGATGGCCAAAGAGTTGAGCGCTGAGGTGGACCCTGTGGCTATGCTGACGCTGTTGCGCACTCCGCTCTGAATGCCAGGTGAGCTGAAGCCCGCTGGGCAACGGCCGCGCTGTGAGCCGGGCGCAGCCATCTCCGCCACTGTACCTTGCCTTCCCCGGCGGATCATCCGCGGCTTCCTCCGCAACGTTGCCACTCCTCTCGTGCATCTCCTCAGCGGCGTCCCCTGCGTCGTCGTCTCTGATGAGCTCTGAAACGCCTCCGCGGGTCTCCTCGGCGGTCTGTGGGCCCTCCCGCAAGGCCTAAGGCATCTCCAGTGCACCCCACATAGCACATGCGAAGGGTGCACGGACTACTGCGGGGACCAGAGGCGAGAAGTGAGGGGGTCAGGGCGTGACACGGCTAAGCAGTGAAGAGTGCTGGGTGGGCAGCTGCGCCCTAGGCATGGCGCGCAACACGCATATCGAGCTCACGTTCACGCAGGGGGGGGGCTGTGAGCTCGGACCTGGATAGGCATGCCGGGGTGGGCCAGCTGCGCGCGCAGCAAGCCCTTGGTATGACGCTGGAGGTCATCTGCCATGAAGGAGAAGAGGACGGAACCCGGCTCAGCCTCCACCGTTCTATGGAAGGGTACCCCATGTGCCGCCTCACTGCAGCCGACCCAAACCCCGTCCAAAGCCCGACAAATGAATCTTACTTGCCCTCACAACCAAGGGTGGACTGGGAGCATAGGGACCATGGAGTCTTGAGTGCCAGGCAGGGGGGCCGGACCGCAAGGAGCGGAGGGGGCGCGAATACCAAGAAGCAGAGGGGCGTATACCGCAAAGGAATAGTGGGGCGCGGATGCCGCAAGGAGCAGAGGCACCGGATACCGTAAGCAGAGGGGGCCGGATGCCACAAGGAGCAGAGGGGGGCGGATGCCGCAAGGAGCAGAGGGGGGCGCGGATGCCGCAAGGAGCAGAGGGGGCGCGGGATGCCGCAAGGAGCAGAGGGGGGCGGATGCCTATGAGCAGAGGGGGCGCGGATACCGCAAGGAGCAGAGGGGCGGATACCGCAAGGAGCGGAGGGGGGCGCGGATACCGCAAGGAGCACAGGGGGCACGGATGCCGCAAGGAGCAGAGGGGGGCGCGGCGGTTACCGTAAGGAGCAGAGGGGGGCGCTGGATACCGCAAGGAGTAGAGGGGGCGCGGATACCGCAAGGAGCAGAGGGGCGCTTGCCACTGCAGTATGAGCAGAGGGGGCGCGGACACCTAAGGAGCAGAGGGGGCGCGGTTACCGTAAGGAGCAGAGGGGGCGCGGATACCGCAAGGAGCAGAGAGGAGGTGATTGCAGCTAGGTGGGGCACGCCGACATTACCTCATGCCAATGTATTCCTTCGTCCCCCATGTCCGCGACCCCGGCTTGAGCTCACCATTCTCAGCAGCGACCAGCTCCCGGCAAGAGCCTTTGTAAACAATGAACGCGTGGTCCGGCGGCATGAATCGCAACATGATTTTCTGCACACAGCCGCGTCGCACGCTCAGACGCCTCCGCCAGCACGTCACACGCATCCTCTCCGGGATCCCGCGCGGTTCGCCTCGCTTTGGCTGTGGCTCTTCTGCAAATGTCAAGCTCTCAAGGGGCGCGAAGCACGAGAGGAAGCTCTGCAAAACCGCAGTGTCCAGCCGTGGCAGCACGGCGCGGCTGTACATGAATGACGGCCTACCGCGATCCTCCAACTCCGCTCTTGAATCTCACAGACGCCAGGGTCCGTTGAACGTGCACGAGGCCAGCAGGCTCCAGCCCAATGGCCGAGCGGCCACGGGGAGCGCTTGGGACCTCTGGGATCCTCGGAGGCGCGTCCCCGAGGGGCGCAAGCGCGCACCTTGGCCTCCGTGAATTCACGGATCTGCATGCCCATGCAGAGGCGATCGACACACTGCCGCGGTATCACGGAAAACAACTCGATGCTCTGCAGGAACCTCACTTTGTCCTGCAGTGGCCGGCACAGGGTGGCTCAGAGCTTGCAGCGGCACGCCCTCAATCTCAGTCCGAGCAGCGCTTGCACCGAGCACACGGAAGTCCCTCGCTCTGAGCCCCGTCAGCCCAGTACGCTTCGTGCGCACTCTCTGTATTCAGAATGACTGATTGTGAAAGTGGCGCCTGTCCTTGCCGGGCTTGAGGCCTCCCGGGAATGGCATGCTGACCCTGGCAAAGGGGGCACACCGCGTATACAGCTCGGTGCAGGGCAACCTTAACTGGATGATGAACGTCCAAGCAAGTGGTGCCTCTGCGTGTTATAACAGGAAACTCACCAGGGAGATCCGCCATGCAAGGTGGCAAGCTGGGCGAGGCAGCGTCAGATGGGGGCTAAACGGTGTGGGGACCGCTGCGACCCTCCTTACCGTAGCATCGGGTGCATCTCGGATGGGTGAAAGAATCAGGCTTCCAGTTCGAGTTCGTCCCATTGGAAATCTTAGATCTTGACACGATTGAAATGTTGGGCCTTGACCAATGAAATCTGCTCGCTTAGTGTATAACAATTTCATGGTCGGTTAGGATATACTCATTTCATGACTGGTTAGTATATAACAATTTCATGGTCGGTTAGGACATAATAATATCATGGTTGGTTAGGATGTAATAATTTCACGATTCCGAGTGGTTTCACACGTTGGAAAATGGAATACTGCACATCTCAAAATCGGATATGAACGAAACTTCCGAATAATCCCCTCGGAAGCCTCGCATCCGGCCTGGAGGAATGAGCTTGCAAGCGGCTAGCCTCTCAGCGCCCCGCGCTGTGACAAAGGTCACAGGCGCCAAAGGGATAGGCAAGCGCCATAGGCCAAGAAGGCACAGGGAGCCTCGAACCTTCCGCGCCTCATGCTCGACTTTCCGCAGCGCCGCGGCGTACTTAGTCTTATTCAGAACCACCACCACGGTGTCCACCTGCAGCCAAAAGACCACCGCAAGTGATGACGAGCAAAGGCTCCCACCGCAAGTGATGACGAGCCAAGGCTCCCACCGCAAGTGAAGGGCTCCCACCGCAAGTGATGACGAGCAAGAGCTCCCACCGCAAGTGCAGGCAAAGGCTCCTGCAAGTGATGGCGAGCAAGGCTCCCACCGCAAGTGACAGCAAAGGCTCCCACCGCAGATGACGGCGAGCAAAGGCTCCCCACCGCAAGTGATGACGAGCAAGGCTCCCAACGCAGAAGTGACAGAGCAAAGGCTCTCCCACCACAAGTGACGAGCAAAGGCTCCCACCGCAAGTGATGACGCGCAAAGGCTCCCACCGCAAGTGATGACGCGCAAAGGCTCCCGCCGGCAACCAGTGATGACGAGCAAAGGCTCCCACCGCAAGTGATGACGAGCACCGAATGCCCTCTCAGCATCGGGAGAGAGGGCGGAGGCACACGGGCGCAGGCGCACGAGAGTGATGATGGTGCTCTTGGCTAAGATGTTGAAGGTGAGGGATTTTTCGCCAATTTGGTCCCCAGGGTGGATGAGGTGTGTGCACGTGCCAGGCCACAGCTCCTCCACGTTCTCCTCCGCAGACATCGTCAGAAGTTCGTCCCTGTCAGCGGGCGCGCCGTCAGCCATTTAAACCATGCGTCTGCGAATTGGGGCGGGGCGGCATGTTTACAGGGAAGGGCCAAGAGAGGCCAGGCGAGCAGCGCGGGGCTTGGGCCGGAAATGTGGTTTTTGGAGACCACCCGACTTACATCTAGCCTGTAAGGTGAGCGACTCACCTTGGGGACTCTTCATCGTCGGAATCATTGCGGCGGAGGTCAATCTGTGACACGACGCTGTTGTCCGTGTGCTCCGTCATGTGCCCGCGCATAACGTA
>LGRX02025451.1:0-26214 GCA_001247695.2 Cymbomonas tetramitiformis | reverse complement strand
GAGAGACAGTGAGCCAACCAAACTACATTATCCTTGTTGATGAACCGCTGAAGTGTATGACATATGTCATGCTTATTATGTTGGATCAAATTTTACTCATGCCGTTCACATTCAAAGTATCGATGCCTGCTTTGCCTATTCGCTCTCCAACGTACGTGGGAATCGTATCATCGATAGCAGAAGCTACCTAACATAAACATATATTTCACACAACAAATGGTGGAAACCTGGCATCATGATATTTATGCGTAATATGTGTTCATCAAAAAATTCCATCGAGTAGTGCGAAATCGATCCCTGATTACTCATTAATAATACCATTTGACATTTATGTGGGGAGTCTGCATCCGACTACCGCACATAGGTCCGCAGACAGTCAAGCTCCCCACCTCTTCTCTGCAAGTCATAACAGGTGGCAGGCTCCATCAACATGTAAAGTGCCATCCGATCCCGCATGCACGCAGGCTCTGCAACATCGACGACGACGCAGGCTTCGTGTGGGCGTGGGGCCTGCGTAATTCCCCGATGAAGAGATTTTGGCGGTAGACAGCATGGTGACACGCTAAGGTGTTGTCGCGGTATGGCGCGGGAGTGGGCCAACACCGTGATGCGCAAGGACGAGGAATATGCGGGCATGGACGATGCCATCAGCGAGAGATGCGACAACGCGCGCGAAGTGAGGACGAGTGCAAGGACGAAGCGCGCGCGCGCGGAGGGGAGGAGCCCTGGGAGTCCCGCAGCGACGTCGAGATGTCAGCGTTGGGTGAGAATTCCAACGCGATGCGCGCGTGGAGGAGCCGAGCCAACATGTATGCTGCAGAGCGATACGCACCACGCGCTTCTGAATGTTATGCAGTCGCGAAGCAAAGTTCCAAGCTCGTTGTGCCAGCATCAGCGCGCCATTTTTAGTTGGAGTGCACGAGATGAACACTGCCGTGGCAACATCTTGCATGCGCGACGAGTGCACTGTGTGCACAACAAAGACTTCGTTGTATCCATTACCCCCCGCAGTCGGTGCACTGCGTCCCTCAGATCAACGGCGAAAACAACCCCGTGGAGTACAAAAACAGTCATTACACGACGACCGACAATGACAACACCAACAGCAAACATTGGGGTGTCAGCTCGGCTGCGACAAGGGGGGCTTTGTTCGCAGGAGAGGGGCGGAATGTGGAGGGGGCGGAGATCGTGGACGTTCGTGTGCTAGGTGCACCCCCCTACCTACCATCGATGCAGAGTCGCAGGGCGAGACGTGAATACTGGAGGGCGGGATCGACTGAATTAGTCCACGCCACTTGCTTAGTATGGTAACGGGTCACTTTTGTTGCACCGCTGGTGACTTTTGTCGTTGTCGTAAAATGATATACTTTAATGCTAGCTTCCAACAAAGTTGATGAAATTGTGCTTTTTGGCATTGTCACGACAAATATGACCCAGCATGGGTTATACCAGTCGAAATTTGCATTAATATAATGTGGAGTTATTACAGGGTTAACAATCCAAAGCTTCTCCCCCAAAATTATACTTGTGATGGTTCAGAACGGGTGTAAATTGGGATCGTCTCGACTCTACGAATATTCTTCGTGCTCAGATTCGTCACCCAGACTCGGCTTTGCGGAATCTTCCACATTGTTTCATAACCATGCATTTATTTATCTAAAACCGTCAATTTTAATGGGCGAAACACATTTTCCCGAGACAACGTATGCGTACGTGAACCTCTGCTCCTTATGATTTCGAACCGGACCAAATTACCTACCTCTGACCTTTATCGTCTTGGCATCAAGTGAATTACCTTACTTACCTACCTCTGACCTTTATAATCTTCACCCAAACCAAATTACCTTACTTACCTTAGTCAATCAGCAGCAGCAGCAGCAGCAGCAGCAGCAGCAGCAGCAGCAGCAGCAGCAGCAGCAAAGCTCGAATCCCAACGGGCGACGCAGTCGAATTTTCGATCTCACGATCGCCAGGCGCCAACGATGACAGTGCCACTGCAGTCGCGTACATTCATCGCGACGCCACCCACGCGTTATGGCATGGCATGCTGGGAAGCAAAAAGCAAAGCACTGTCGCGCACATGATCCTACGGTCAGATAGTGTAATGGCGAAAATGATTTAAACATCGCATGGCCGACGCGATGTTCGGAAATCAGATAGATTCGCTTTTACATTGCATAGCAGACGCGAGGTTCGAGAAATGTCAAATCATTAATGGAATGGCAGACTCGATGTTCATGTTCGGATCTCTCGAGTGCGCCACGTCGGCAAGATAAATAATCCCATCGACCGTCAGATGCGCCTAGTGGAGATCTTAATTTAAGATCGACCGGGCCTAGACCTCTGACCTTTATAATCTTCACCCCAACCAAATTACCTTACTACCTCTGACCTTTATCGTCTTGGCATCAAGTAAATTACCTTACTTACTACCTCTGACCTTTATAATCTTCACCCAAACCAAATTACCTTACCTTACCTACCTCTGACCTTTATAATCTTCACCCAAACCAAATTACTTTACCTTACCTTAGTCAATCAGCAGCAGCAGCAGCAGCCACCCACGCGTTATGGCATGGCATGCTGGGAAGCAAAAAGCAAAGCACTGTCGCGCACATGATCCTACGGTCAGATGGTGTAATGGCGAAAATTATTTAAACATCGCATGGCCGACACGATGTTCGGAAATCAGATAGATTCGCTTTTACATTGCATAGCAGACGCGAGGATTGAGAAATGTCAAATCATTAATGGAATGGCAGACTCGATGTTCATGTTCGGATCTCTCGAGTGCGCCACGTCGGCAAGATAAATAATCCCATCCACCGTCAGATGCGCCTAGTGGAGATCTCATCTTTGAGATCGACCGGGCCTAGACCTCTGACCTTTATAATCTTCACCCAAACCAAATTACCTTACCTTACCTTACCTTACCTTAGTCAATCAGCAGCAGCAGCAGCAGCAGCAGCAGCAGCAGCAGCAGCAGCAGCAAAGCTCGAATCCCAACGGGCGACGCAGTCGAATTTTCGATCTCACGATCACCAGACGCCAACGATGACAGTGCCACTGCAGTCGCGTACATATATCGCGACGCCACCCACGCGTTATGGCATGGCATGCTGGGAAGCAAAAAGCAAAGCACTGTCGCGCACATGATCCTACGGCCAGATAGTGTAATGGCGAAAATTATTTAAACATCGCATGGCCGACGCGATGTTCGGAAATCAGATAGATTGAAGATTCACTTTTACATTGCATAGCAGACGCGAGGATCGAGAAATGTCAAATCATTAATGGACTGGCAGACTCGATGTTCATGTTCGGATCTCTCGTGTGCGCCACGTCAGCAAGATAAATAATCCCATCGACCGTCAGATGCGCCTAGTGGAGATCTTAATTTAAGATCGACCGGGCCTAGTACTTAGTCAATCAGCAGCAGCAGCAGCAGCAGCAGCAAAGCTCGAATCCCAACGGGCGATACAATCGAATGTTCCATCTCACGATCGCCAGACGCTAACGATGACAGTGCCACAACAGTCGCGTGTATGTACCACGACGCCACCCACGCGTTATGGCATGGCATGCTGGGAAGCAAAAAGCAAAGCACTGTCGCGCACATGATCCTGCGGTCATATGATGCAATGGCGACATCCATGTTAACATCGCACGGTAATTAATCGTGCTGTCCAAAAAGATCGACGCCTAGTGGAGATCGCATATTTGTGATCGACAGCGCCTAGTACTTACTTACCTTACCTTACCTTACTTAATCAGCAGCAGCAGCAAAGCGCGAATCCCAACGGGCGACACGGACGAACTTTCGATCTCACGGATGCCAGACGCTAACGATGACAGTGCCACTGCAGGCGCGTACATTTATCGCGACGCCACCCTCGCGTTGTGGCATGGCATGTTGGGATGCAAAAAGCGAAGTGTTGTCGCGCACATGATCCTACGGTCAGATGGCCTAGTGGAGATCTCCTTTTGAGATCGATCCGCCTAGTACCTGAACAACATCGTCCGCTCGGGCTGATGTCTGAAAATCATGTGGCGTCGGAAATTTGGCGACGATATGAATCCTACGTTATGGGCGGTTTCACTTCAAGATCGTACCGTCGATCGACGGCAATTTCCGCATTAAGCGGATTCGGTCACTGAGAACGTATCTCAGAACGTGTCGCAGCCGTCCCATTCTACATCCGTTCTGAACCGTAAAGTCATATTTAAATTATCACTTTATGCCGCGTGTATGTTATGTGTAACTTCCGCATCATGCAGATTCGGTCACTGAAAACGTATCTTAGAACGTGTCGCAGCCGTCCCATTCTACATACGCTCTGAATATCGTAACCTCCCATTGAACGAACCATTTATGTTGCCGGTATGTGCATGGATACGTAGACGATTTCGCGTGTGTATACTGTCTTATTTTACATACATGTTGAACTTGCACGTCGTAATTCAATAAGCATTCTACCTAGAGTGTGCAATGCGGGGTCAAAGTTTCGCGCGTGTATACTCGTACAAGACTGTCACAATGTACACCCGTCCGTTCTGAACCGCCACGGCGCGATTAAATAGCCATTTTACGTCCCGTGTGCATAAATCACTGTTTTTATGTCCCGTGTGCATGAATCAATTTTTCAATGATGTAGACTGCCCCAATGTACATCATCACTTCCGCGACTCGGATGGGATGGATTAACTGTTTTTTGCACCCGCCCATATGGAGCACGATTCCTATAGTTTAGCATTTTGGAGAGCCAATTTTCATGTTGAGAATCCGATATTTGATGTGCCTGTGTGTCCATGATGTGGGATTTTAAGCTTACTCGGGAATTTTAGGTCAAAAATCGAGTAAAATGCCCGATATATGCAATTTCGGCGATTTCCACCATTTCAAAATTACGCATATAACACCATAACGCACATTGCCCACATTTGCCGGCGTGGCGTTCCATACACTAAACACGTACGATTGCACTTTTTACCGCAAGTTTACCGCAACTCTCACGATATCGTCTACAAAATTCCCAATATAAATCCATCCCAACTGAGTCGTGAACGTGGTCACATCCGTTTTGAACTGCGACAACGACAGAACTCGCCATGTGTGCGCATTGATGATGGATAGTCTACTTGCGGAGAAGTTCTCGAAATCCCGGGAAATTCTGTCGGCGGGAATGTCATAACCACGAGTCAAACGAGAATACCAGGAATGTCCCCGTCATCGTGATATTTTGGCTTTTAAAATAGAAATCAATTGAAAGTAACAAGCAATGATTGGGGGCCAAAGCGTGCAACGTGCATACTCCCGGTGTACATCGACGAGATTTGAGCATCTACTCAGAAACAACCCTGTTGGGACCACATCCAGATAAGACAGGCTCAAGCGTAGCAGTATCGCTCCATCTTATTCCCACTGTTTTTACATAACATGCTAAGCAAATAGCAAATATCTATATCCTTCTGAACGCTCTGGTTCCGCCTTTCTCTTAAGACTTATCACCGGAAATGGCAATTTTCCCTCATGTGAGACTAATATATGTTTATTGGGTACCGGGGAAATTTTGTCGCCACGCGGGGTTTCTTTTTGTTGCCAGGGTTTTTTTTTGGTCGCCATGAGGGAATTTTTGTCGCCGCGACAAAAAGTCCGACGGAGAGAAATTTGTCGCCATGAAAATAAAAGGTCCCACGGAGGGAAATTTGTCGCCATGTGCTGCGACGCCCTAGACCAGTGAGCTATTACGCTTTCTAAAAACGATGACTGCTTCCAAGCCCACTTCCTGGTTGTCCCGACGTTGTGACATGGCTGATGACATGACATGACGAGATGTTTAGAATAATACTGATCAAATGATACTATTCCCCCTGGTTACGTTTAGAAATATCAGGCCGGCAGATCGACTGTCACCAACGGGAAGTTAAACGGATGACAGCTGATCAAAAGAATATACTGAATTCCCGTGCCTTCAAGAACAAGGAGACCTTCTCTCACGGCCTTTCCGGGAACTATCCCATCCCCTTCCTGAATATGGCATGCGAGCTAGTCAGCGCTGATGCTGACAATTCCAACTTCTATTTGTACCCCACCCGCATCCACGGCATCGACTTCATCTACATGAATAAGACCCCGTCCGGCAAACTGCTCAGTGACCTACGTGTGACCAAGTTTCGTCAACTGGTTCGCGGGGAAAATCCCCGCAACTTCTTCCGAAGCCTCGACATCATCCGTAAGTACTCCGATGACATCGTCGAGCTCACTTTCAACGTGGACGATCCTTCTTGCCCACTGGATGGGGATGCTTGCTCTTGCAAGTGGTTCTGGCACTGCAAGTGCTGCCCGCACATCTTGGCTGGGTATCACCTTCGGGATGGGCTTGACATCTTTACCTTGAACGAGGATGCCTTCCCCGCCAACCGTCCGAGGACTATGCAACAGAAAATAGCAGCAGAAGCTGCAAAGTGAGAGCAACACCTGCCAGTGCAAGCTCGATAGCTTTGATAGGACCATAGCTGGAACCTCTTTCCTGAGCTGATACTTTTGCACCGCTGTGCATAATTAATAGCAGTAACTTTTTTGTCATTACTGTATTTTGCATTTTGTGGTCCCGCGTCTGATTCATAACGGTTGATTCCTGAAAATCTGTGCTTGTGGTCCCGCGTCTGTCCTTCCAGGCTTGCCCAACAGTGAACACCTGTTTCTTAAAATTAATTATTGCCAGCCTGTGTGCATAGTTCCGTAAACTTGGGTATAATTTCCTCACACCCGAATCTGCTGTATAATTTCCGAAAATTATCTGTCCGTAAATATCCGTCTTCTTTGTGTCGCTGCGACAATAATCAGCCCCGCACTCACTGTTTGTCGCACTGCGACAATAATGAGTCCCGTACTCAGTTTTGTCGTCCCAGAATATAATTGATATGTCGCATGGTGCGACAAAAATAAAAGATCATGCGACACACGTGAAGTGCTACTTCCGCCTATTACTACAAAAAAACAAAAAAATGACTTCGCCCAGTGTGGGGGCTCCGTCCCCCCACCATCCCTATTTAGTAATATACTGTAATAGCTGGTTTCTACAAAATCAAACCTCTAAAATTGTATACACAACTACACTACACTATCGTCACCCAAAATAAGTCACGCAAAAAGCGTCACGCAAAGCTAGGCTATAAACTACTACACTATACGTCACGCAAAAAGCGTCACGCAAAAGAGCGTGACGCAAAGCAATGTTCGTTCTGTAATAGCTGGTTTCTACGAAATCAGACCTCTAGAAATTTATAGGGGGGGGCCGCTTTAAAATTCTTGCTGAGGTCATTTGGACGTTGACTCAGTCGACCGTTCGCGATTTCGATCTCTCTGATTTTATCACGTCAGGATTATCTGATACCCTCCCGTCTCCGACGGAGGGCCCATGCGGCGTTTAAAGTGTCGTTGACGTTGTCACACTTTTGTGATCAGGTAGGTGGTCGCCAGGTTTTACGACATGTGACGCAGTCCGCAAAGCTCCCAGAATGAAAGTTGGTGACAGTGTCATGAGCGTTGGGAATTATACACAGGAGCTCGCAGAGCTCGAGCTCCCAGAGTGCAAGTTGGTGACAGTCTGAGACAGTGCAGTGTCACAGGACACGGTGACGATGACGCCCGCAAAGCGTTGTCGTTGTCGTCGTCGACACTTTGTGTTCAGATAGGTGGTCGCCAAGTTTCACGACATGTGACGCAGTCTGCAAAGCTTCCAGAATGCAAGTTGGTGACACAGTCACCCAAAAAGAAAGTGTACTAACGGGGGGGGAGGGGGGGGCGGAGCCCCCACTGAGCTTCGGTCCCCAGGAAAAAAGTGTACTAACGGGGGGGTGTGGGGCGGAGGCCCCTATCATTTCACGGAGAAAAAAAGTGTACTTACGGGGGGTGTGGGGGCGGAGCCCCCATCATTTCCCGATCTGGAAGAAAAGAAGAAAAGTGTACTTACGGGGTGGGGGGGCGGAGCCCCCCTTGCTAAAGCAGATCAAAAACAGAGGTACGCGAAAAAAAAAAAGACTGTAAAAACGGACATAAATTGCAAAAACGGTCACGATTCTGCAAAAGCCGACACTGGCGCGTCAGACGAAATATGATATTTGCTTGACTTGTGTAGACATGGGGCCACCACCGTTAACCACTGTACAAAACGACATAAACTGCACAGAACGACAGAATTCTGTAAAAAAAACCACTGGCGCGTCAGACGGAAGTGAACGAGTCATTCAACGATGAAGACTGACAGGTTTGGCGGCCCCGTCACAACCGCTGTGGTCAACGTTCCTCGGAATTCATGGTCGCGAATTTCAGATTCATGGTCATGAATTCTAAATTCATGACCATGAATTTCTGATTCATGGTCGCGAATTTTTTCCGGCATACCGTGATTTCGCGGTACCGCACATCCCGAGCGTCGCTCCTGGTGGGCACGCCGTTGATGATGATGGGTCCACGCCAGTAACTCGACTTCTGGACGACACCGATCCTACCGTACTTGAAGCACTGCGTAATTTGCCTGACAGGTTGCTAGATGCGTGCCTGGAGTATTCGATCAAAGTTTAAGTGGCCCATTTTAGCCGGCGGACCTCCTCCTAAATATCCTGGACCGCGCATTGTCGGGAACACGACTTGGATGAAGAAGGCCGAGAAATATAGCGATTACATGCTCGCCCTTATCAAGCCTTGGGATGTTGCCGAATGGATGGCTTGTATGGATAGTGCTGGCGACGCCGACGAACCACAGAGCTTGAAGGGCCCGGCCCCAGGTTGGGAAACCTTTTGTGATTGGTGCGAGGCAGCCTCTCGGCCTGATGCACCTTTCATTCTGCGAGCGCGTCTCGCGTATGTCGAGAACGTGACGTTCGGACTCAATGTGAATTCGCGGAAGAAGAAAATCCTTACCCAATGGCGCGCCAGGGCAGTCGTTGACTGGAAAACTCTCGAAACCGCCGCAGACAAGGGCCAAGGCCCATACGTGCCCCCCGCCGAGACCGGTACGGATTGTGAAGTCCCTATGCGCGACCGTGATATGGAATTGAAAGCTCTTATCGAGGAGATTCGTCGCCGCAACCATCATGTTGAACACAATCTCGACGGTGGCGATGAACGGCTAGATAAGTGAAAAGTGGGCACACCTCAATCCTTATATCATGCACTCGAGTCTTGTCGTAGAACAAGTAGTAGTCGATAAGCTTAATCTAATATCATATCATATATTAAAGCATGCACACTGACCAGCACTTGGGACACTGGTGGTACGCTTACGGAACGGTTTTGGAAATAATAACGTTTGACACCACGCCCTTCTAAGTTAAAGTATCATTCAGTCGACAATCATTGCTGACGAATTTCGGATAAGATTCGGTCTTAAAGTAATTAGTTCTGACGTCATTAGTCATCAAGTCATCTAGTGACCAAGTATGACCCATCCATGGTAAATGACATGTGACCAAGTCATCAGTCATCAAAACATATTAGAAATGTTTGAAGTCATATGAAATCAATGTCACATAGTGACCAAGTATGACCCATCCATGGTGACTGCCATGGCCGACGCACTCACTCCGAATGCGGAGGGAGTGTTCAGCACGTCCATGAACACATTGAATCTAAACTGTGAGTCATTCCCCGCATTCTTGCGCTTGTTTCTGCTAATATATGTGATCAAGAGAGGGAGCTTACGCCAAGTTCTTGTGGCGCAGTCAATCGCATTGGTCCCGAAGGAGCCGAGGTACTGGCCGTTGCACTCACTCCGAATGCGAAGGGAGTGTTCAACACGTCCCTGAACACCCTGCACTTGGCAAGTAAGTCAATTTTGATATTTGACTGTTGGTTTCTCTTGATATTTGTGGTCATTAATTAAGAGTGGGTGGGCTCACTCCACGTGCTTGTGTTGCAGGTAATAAAATTGGAGATAGAGAAGCTAAAGCGCTGGCCGTTGCGCTCACTCCGAACGAGGCAGGAGTGTTCAACACGTCCTTGAGCTGTCTTCCACCTCGTCGTCTGAGGAGGAGGGGAAGGTGGGAGGGGGCCCTCTGGGGAGTTATCGTAGGCTCCTGCCGGTGGGAAAGGGGAGTCCGGTTGAAATAACCACTTGAGGGGTCCCTGTTTCCACCACTCTCTTCTGTGCTTTTGTGGGGGAACTGCCATACACTGGCAAAAGCGCTGTTTTGAGTGACTTTCCCGACTGCTGGTGGCCGTATGGGCGGTGTTGGAGGGTTCTGGGCGGTTCTGTGGGGTCTGGGGGGAAGGTCTTTGGTGGCGGGGACTGTTGGAGAAGGGTTCAGGGTAGGCTAAAAATAGGCTGAAACGGCTGTTTTTGGCTGTTTTTGGCCTTTAACCCCTTAGCTGCCAGCTGATGGACATGTCCATCAAACACTCAAAACTGATTTTCTCGGCGACAAATAACTCAAATTCACTTTTGAAGACAGTTTTGAAAAGCTCTTATCGAGCCGCGTGCAGCCATGCACTTGGGAGCAACCATGTTGCGACGATGCTCTAAATATTTCCCCAGACGCACTCTATTTTAGCTTGACCATAATGAGTCACATTTAGGGCACATGTGTCATAGTGTTACAAACCCCTAATAATATAAGTAGCCCTAACCGCATGTTGAGCACTTGGTAAGATTATACCTGGAGGTATAGGGTCAATATTAGGGCTTACATTGTTAACGATGTGCACATCCATCAACATTTTTCAGTTGACAATCACGTCGTCGGTATCAAGTGTCATGTATTTCTAACGATTGCATGTGATTCGCCTTGAGAAGACCTTTCCGACACTATTTTCAAAAGTTGAGGCAGGACCATTATGCCAAAGTTATTGCAAATAAACCAAAATTTTCAAAACCCCGAAATTCCTCCGGCAACTAAGAGGTTAAGGCTCTGAAAAGTGAGCTATGAAGTTTTTCTGGCTACTGTAGACCGGAGGAACCCTTTAGGGTGCTCCCTTACGGTCGTTTGTGGCCTGGGGCAGACTTTGGGTTTAAGATCGGAAAACCAATGTTGACTTTTCTGAGCCCGTTTGAGCCCCCAGTGTTAAGGAACGGTTATACTGATATTTCGTGACGTTTGGGGTCGTTGCCTGGATTACTTCTTCGAAAACAAATGACGTTTTAGACGTAAAAATTGCGCCCAAGTTCCCCAAAGCTCAGCTCTCCCCCTGCAGTATACCGTGAGTTACGCACAGGCCGTGTTGAGTTGCGCGGAGTCACACTCAGACACGCTATTGATACCAAATGTGCCAGGGGCACTACGACAGATGCTCGGAATGATGTTTTTGATTGAAACGTGCAAATGTACACAATTCGGTTTTTATAATATACTGGATCAGGGCCAGATTGAGGTGCAAACGATAGTTCGGTTCCGAGTTCTGAAGGCTAAACACTTCTCAAGTGCTCTACTTGTTCGGGGGTGCTCTCTAAGAGCTTCTAAGTCTGCTTACACAATGCAGGGAACCTAGTTCAATCCTACAAAGAGATATATATTGCTGTAAGCATGATACATATATGTGAATCGGATCTTTCTTTAATGTCGGGGTTACAACAGCCAGGTGTGGCTGTTCACAGTAACAAATTCAAAACTGATTCATTCAGCCTGCTCGGCTGCTTTATGCCATGGTTTCCGATCTCGAACTTTCGAACATAACTCGATGTCGACTCCTGTCAGGTCCCATCATACTTCATGAGAACTCGATCTGTCACATCATAGAATCTGCCGACTAGCCCAGTTATATCATCACTATATTCCGAGCCACTCCATATCACTCTGAATAATTATAACTGTGCTGACTCGGCAATATTGGAGGTCTACCAGCTTTCCCTCCAATTTCTCTGACTGCTGGTTTTCCCACCAAAACTCACTTTCGGGTCAGGCATTTCTGTCAGTCATTTCTGTCAGACCCTCTTGTCATCTGGTCACATAAATGCCTGTCACTGGTGACTGTCATAGTACCCGTCACTCGTAGCTCTGACGCGCCGTCATTCTGTCTCGTGACTTACCCTAGCACAACTCTCCCCCCCTTTTAGGCGCGCGCTTACGTCCTCGCTAGCGTTAGTGTTCGCCTGTATTTACATTGTCTGGGGATCAACAAACATGCACAGTGATGCTGGCTTCTAAGCCTCGGGTTCTCGGGTCCCGTGCCCCTCAGTCCTTGGGTCTGAGTCCCCCTGGCTTCTAAGCCTCGGGTTCTTGGGTCCCGTGCCCCTCAGTCCTTGGGTCTGAGTCCCCTTCCGCGCTGGAGGTTTTCCGAGGTTCCGTCCCCGAATTACGCTGCCAACGCTTAAACGGTTCTGTCGCCCTGGTACTCCTCTCGCTTTGCGGGTCTTGCGCTGCTTTGCGCCCTGAGGGTTTTAGACCCCAGTATCTTGTTCCTGCATCGGGATCTCGTCCGTCTGTGCTGTCAGGGTGACGATGAGGTCCATGATAGCTGCTGCACTTTCCTCGCTCATGCGTTTACCCAACTTTAGTCCACAGAACAGATGGTGTAACAAGGTGCGGGGAATCGCGTATACTGCTTGCGCTGACCCCATGCCTCGTGTTCTGGACGCTGAAACTCCTTCCTGCGATGTGTTTTCGTGCTTTCCCAGCACAGCTCTCGCGGGACATGGTGTTGCTTGGGTACACTGCAGCAGGGGTACGGGTAGCACGGCGTTCGTCCAGATATGTGTAGGTTTCATGTAAGGTGTCCCGTACCTACAGTAGGAGACGGGGTGAGGATCGGGTAAACCCTTCATCACAGATCGCGTGTGCAGCCCTCGCAGAGCATCCCCAGCTGGGTTCTCAATGAAGTAGTATGCTGGGTCGTAGTACTCGATGATCTGCCGGGTACGTTTCACTCGTCGATCAGCCAGTTCCAGATCTGGTACTCCTATAGTCTTGGCCTTGCTGTACTCCTTACATGGTGGGCTCGCCCAGATCACGTCGAAGTAGTGTCGGGGGTACAGCCTGTAGTTCCAGTGGAGAATGTCCTCGGTGCATGTTGCTTGCCACTTGGGAAGAATATCCACTGTCACCACTTCGCAGCCGTCGAACTGTCGTTGGAACTGTTGTTCTACAGACCCAGTCCCACAGAAGAGGACGAGGATCCTCACAGGATGTTGCACCGTCGTGAGATGCGGCTGATAGACCTGACTGGCACCCTTACTGTAAACCTTCGGGGTGGGGGCTCTCATTGCCATGAGCTGAGCCCTCTGCTCCTGCTGCTGGCCGTGCGTCTCCCTACGCCTCTTTTCTGGAGCCCTCCTCTGCTTCTCCTCATCGGCCTCAAAGGCTCTCAGAGGTTCCAGCCTGCCTCCCTTGCCCTCCAGGTCTTCTCGAGTCCGCCACTGGCTGTGACTGTGTGGTAATCCCTTCCACTTGGTCAACCACTCCTGTACTGACCCGCCAGTTTTCCCGCCTAGCTTTCTGAAGCGTGTGCGAATGATGCGCTCCACCTCGCGCTCCTTCTGCCCTTCTACCATTACTGGCGGTGGTGCCATCTCCTCCCGTCTGCTGACAAAGTGATTTGCGCCTGACTGTACTGGGCTGAGCCTGTCTGCAGTGAAAGTGTCATGTACCTTCCAGTGCACGGGCAACTCCAGTCTGTATGCTGACGGGGCTCCTCGGTCCTGTACTGGCAGTTCTTGCTGTCGATCGCTGTACAAACACTCTACTACTCGCAGAGGTCCGTGCCGCAATTTGCGCAGCTTGGGTTTCAAGCCCCTGTCACCGGGCAACGTCAAGTGCTGTCCATCCACCCACACCTGATCATTCACCTTATACTGCTGGAGACGGTGCCGTGCATCGAACTGCTCTATCATACGCTGCTGAGCCAGTTGCAAACCTTCTCGTGCCGCCTGCAGCTGCTGCGCGAACTGCTTGGCCAACTGGTGAGCGGTACCCTGCGTGTCCGCTGCTGTGCGACCTCCCTTCCTCCTCTTTGCGCCTCCCTCCAGAGCTGCGTCCATGAAGAGGTCCAGCTGGGTCGCTGGCGCATGTCCGTACACCAGTTCGAACGGTGAGAACCCTGTCACTGCCGACTTGGAGTCATTGATGGCGTACTCCACTGGAGCCACCCACAGGTCCCAATCCTCCTGGTTCTCTGCCACGTAATAACAACGCAGTATGCGCTCCACGGTGTGGTTACTGCGCTCAGCCTGGCCATCACTCTGCGGGTGATAATAAGGGGTGGTGCTAGCTACCTTCACGCCCATCAGTCGCATGAACTCCTTAGTCAGAGCATCTCGAAAGCGCGGGTCCCGGTCGCACACAATCTTCATCGGGGCCCCGTGCAGTCGCCACACTGCATCCATGAACATTCTGGTCACCACCTCCGCTGAGCTATCGTTATACGCCATTGGGACCACGTGCACCATCTTACTCAGTTTACAAGTAAAGGTGGCGAAGGCATTCACACCTCTCTCTGTCGTGGGAAGCCCAGTAACAAAGTCTATACTCACCACTTCCCACAATCGACTAGGCACAGAGTGAGGCTGTAACAGGCCTGCTGGGTATCCTTGGCGCGGCTGGGTTTGCTGACAGGTTACACAAGTCTTCACCCATTCAGCTACGTCCAGGTCCATTCGCGGCCACCAGAATCGTCGTCTGACTCTGTCCAAGGTCTTGTCCCTCCCTGTGTGACCTGCTGCAGGTGCTTCATGAGCCTCCCTCAAGACCAGCTCTCTCAGAGGGGAGTCGGGAGCTAAAACCACCTGATAGCGCCCTTCCGCCACTCTCCAGATGATGTTACTCACCAGTCGAAAATGCTCGGTGCGGTGATGCTGAGTGGCCAGTAGTTCCTGCTTCAGGGCTGAAAGGTACTCGCTGCGCCTGTGCTCTGCTCGTAAGGCACGCAGAAACATGCCTGGCTCCACCACACCTGCCTGGTCCCTGATCTTGGCTGCTGCACCCTTGAGAGTCACTGCTGGTGATGCTGAGGGTCTTTCCTTTGGAGCTGTGATTTCTTCGAAGTGCTTTCGCTGCGGCTTAGCCAACACTACCAAGACAGGCCATGGAATGGGCAACTCCTGCAAAGCTGTACGGTGTCCCCTTTCTTCGCCAGGAGAGACGAACATCCGGTTGGGCTCCCCTTGCTCGTTCACTCGGGGTATGGTCTCTGCAATCTCCATTCCATACTCTCGCAGCAAGGGCCGCCAGTCAGCCTGCGGGAAGTCAGGCAACAGGAACAGCGCGGCTGTGTTCTGGGGGGCGTGCCGGGCCTCTGAAGCGTAGTGCCTTAGGATGTCTGCAATGCTCACCTTGGAATCCGAGAAGGGTGGGTTACACCACACCACGCGACTCCTCCACTGTTCCTTCAGGCAATCTGTCCAGAACGTGTCCACCTGCCGGTTCTGCCCCATGAGGTCGCAGCATGCGTCCACCTGGAACCGTCCACCCAACACTTTCGCGTAATGGCTTGCAGTCGATTAAACTCGGACAGAATCAGCTTCCAGTCCTGATTGTCTACCAGGGGTTCCCCAGGTTGCATCCTTGGTGTGGGCTGCTGCTGTACCGCTGCTGGCTGCTGCTTCTCTGCTGGTCGCTGCTCATTCTGGGCTCGTGTCTGGACTCCCGCCATTGCTGGTAGCGCGGCCATCCTCTCCATTGTGACCATAGCATCCAGCCATAAGTCCGGTGTTTCTGCCCACCAGAGACCGTTCAGCTGAGTTAGCTTACCGGTTACTTTGGGCTCACTGACCGGTGGGTACTCACCTTCCTCCTCATTCGACGAGCTGAGCTCTAAGTCCAGGGGTGAAGTGGGATCTTCCTCTTCTGCAACCTTCTTCAGGCCAGCCACCACGTTCTCCTCTTCTTCTGATTTCCCTTTAGCTCCCGCTGCTCTTCTACCCTCCTCTGTAGATACCGGCTGGTCAGTGCTCGGATCCACATACCCAGCTTCCTTAAGCCCTTCTCGCGCCGTCGCCTGCACATAGTCCGGTCGCCGCGAAGCAGCGTCTGGTACCACCAGTGTGCGTCCTGGCACGTGCTCCATTGCGTGCACTCCTACCTCCACCAGATCTTCATACCACCTAGCCTGGCGTCGGCTGAGCTCACGTCCAGGTGCAAATAACCACTTCAGTGGAGCATGATCCCCCATCAGCCTGAACTCCGTGAAGATCAAGTAATGTCTCCACGTCTGTGTGGTGCAGTGGTGAATCGCAGCTAGCTCTCGCTCACCTGCGTGGTAGTTCTGCTCGGCTGAAGAGAATTGCTTACTCTCGAAGGCTATGGGTTGCAGGCCCTTGCCTAGATCCTGCATCAGCACGCCAGCTAATGCCACTGCACTCGCATCAGTCTGCACAACAAAGGGGCTGGTGCCGCGATGAGCTGCTTCCTGATCGGGCAAGATCAAGGTCGGTGCAGTGGTGAGAGCGGTCTTGATGCGTTCAAAGGCGTGTTCCTACTCCGGTCCCCATTCCCATGGCACTAGGTTCTTGGTTAGCTTGGTCAAAGGGTGCGCTAAGTCAGCGAAACCCTGTATGTACCGTCGATAAAACCCAGCCAAACCCAAGAACTGTCGCACGTGCTTCACCGTCTCCAGTCGCGGCCAGTCCCGTATGGATGCTATCTTGTCTTGCTGTGGTCGGCAGCCTGTGCGGTCAATGACATGTCCCAGGAAACGTACTGAGCGTTTAAAGCATCGTAGCTTGGACTCCTTCAGCTTGACCTTATTCTGTCGACATACCTCCAAAACCTGCCGCAGGTGGTCCAGGTGCTCCTCGGGGTTGCGTGAGAAGATCATGATGTCATCCACAAAAACTCTGACGAACGGTAGGTGGCCCAAGTACTTCTGCATCATTCGCTGCCAGCACGAAGGACTATTGGACAGCCCCATTGGCATGACCAACCACTCATATGCTCCAAACGGCGTGGTCATGGCGGTCTTCTCCACTGCTTCTTCCTCCATAGGGACTTGCCAAAATCCCCACAATGCATCAGCGGTAGAAAAGATGGTAGCTCCTTGCATGTCATCGATAAGAGCCTGCACGTCCGGTAAGGGGTAACGGTCTTTTACAGTGATCTCATTGATCTGTCTGTAGTCAATTACTGTACCAGCCATAGTTCCTTCGGGTTCGAAGGCTTGGGCACCATCAACACCGGACTGCCCCATGGTGAGGAAGAGGGGCGGATGTACCCTTTTGCCAGAAGCTCGTCTAACTGTACCCGCAGCTGCTTCATCTCCTCCATGGATAGTTTGTAGCATCGTTTATGCCGAGCTCCCTCCTTGTACTCAGGGTCCAGTACCAGCGGCGACTTGTGCTCTCGATCCACCACACCTTTGGGTAGTTCCATCCCCACCACGTCCTGGTATCGCTGCTTCAGCTTCACCAGTTCGTCCAGGATCCATTGTGGTACCTCTGCGTCCTCCTCATCCGGCTTGGCCTCCTTGGTCTCGCCTTCGTGCTGCTTAACCTTGCCGTCCGCGCCGCTGTTCTGCTCATCACTAGGTGTCGCCGCAGCAGCTGGTGCCTCCTTCCTGAAACAGCTATGCCCATCTTTGCTTTGCCCTGTCTCAGCTTCTATAGGTGCTGCCAGTACTGGCTCGCTAACTCTGCGCGATCTCCTGTGGTTCACCCCTCTGCTCCTCCGCTGCTCCTGCTGCAGACGCAGTGCCTGCCCTGTTTTCCACAAACAGTAAGCCTCCTCTTCCCACTCAGGTTCCAATTCCTCCGCGTGGTGCTGTGCAGCCTGCTCCCTGCGCTCTCGTGGAAGCATCTGGAACGCCTCCCATCTGGCCCTTGTGGGATAAGGTCCCCAGTCTCGCACAACGGGTTGCGCTGATGTGGGGCATGTCACCGGTCGCAGAGCACACACCTGCTCCTGTGCCCAGACAGCGGGAGAGAAGTCATCTGGTCATTTGCTGCAACCGTTAAAACTTCTGATGAGGGAGCTGCAAGATTACTTCAAGGAGCCGCAGGTGAAGAGAGCGCTGGCCACGAAGAAGATGAACGAGGACGCCGATGGAAGTGAAGCCACGGTCACCACTGTCTCTGAAGAATTGCGTCTGATCATCAGAGATAGGGTGGAAGGATCAGTCCAAGGGTTGCTAAACCAGAAGGTTCTAACCAATCAGATGAATACGCTGGACGATCTGATCGGCACCCTCGCTCGATCTTGCATCAGCGACGCTCACCTTAGCATTCTACCCAGCATGTTGTCACGGTCTCGGCAGGCCTCGGGCAAGAACGCAGGAAGGAATGCGCGGACCTTCCACCACGCTCTAATGGAAGCGTTTGAGCTGATGGAATCCCTGCATAAGCACGGAGTCACCGGTCCAGTCAGCAGAGCCTCGTTACCCGGCATCTTCCTCAGTGGACTGACACCAGAGTTGCACGCGAGGGTTCATAAGGAGCTGTTGGGCAAGGTGGACTTTCATCAGTCAACTGGACCAGCTGGGTGGGAGGCGGAACTACTGCGCAAATACGTGGAGCAGGCTACATTGGAGGAGCGACGGGATCCGGTGGGACTGAAGGCAGCCAGGGACCAGTCTCCCTTTCCAGTGGCTGCGCTGGTTGAGTGCCTCGATGAGCACGTGGAGCAGTGCTACGCGCTACCGACAGCGCCGGCAGAAGTGGAGGGCAGGCAGCTGCCTGGATCGTCTACGTACACTGGTTGCAGGAAATGCAAATCTAAGGAGTACTTGGCGAGGGACTGCCCGCAGCAGCACGACCAGCAGAAGAAAACTGCATGGGTAAAGTGCATCTGGGATGAGGCGTTCGAGACCCTGGAGAACTCTGGCGCAAGCCCGGAACTTATGGAGGAGACGTTCGCAGTCATCGCGCAGGAGAGGGGTTCAGATTTTGGCGAGGGAGAGGCCGCGGGGGCCAGTTCCTCTCCCGGTCGCAAGGCATAGGTCCCGGAGCCAGCAGGGGGAGCACTCCGCCCCTTGCTGAGGCCGACAGGAGCGGGACCAGGCCTCTGGAGGAGAGGTCTGTGAGGGGGCGACACAGCCAGCCCTACCGGTGGAACACCCATTTCAGGGAAGACCACCGGATGAGGTATGGCCCGAGACCAACCCAAAAGGCAACCGAGAAGCTGAGGCGAGCTGTGAGGTGGTTGAAGCGGACTCACCCGGTTACTGTGGTGGCTCCAAGCGAGATGGAGCCAGAGGTGGCACCAGCGCAGGCATCCACCCCAACAGAGGTACAAATCAGGTTCCCTTTATTCGGGCAAGGAAGTCAGGGACACCCGACCAGGGGCACAAAAGGTGTGTACCAGCGCGCCTTGCAGCCATCAGGTGCCAGAAGGGTGAGGTTCAGGGAGGAGGCAGCGCCCCGGCAGCTCTTTGGACGTGCGCTGCGACGACGACTGGACCGTGCCAAGCCGCCGCCGCTGTCGCGAGCACAACAGCGAGTGCAACGTGACAAACCAGCAGCGTGGGAGGCAGCCAGGACACTGACGAGCAGGCGGCGGGAAGCAGAGGTGCATCAGCACAGAGTCAGGAGTGCCATGGTACAGGTGAAGGGCCGCATAGAGCACCTGAGGAAGATGATGAAGGTGAGCAGGGAAACGGCGACCGCCAGACCAGCACCCTGGCCAGATGATCCAGCGCCGGAAGACTCCATCACCAGGTCTGCCCGCTGGACTGCCCTGATAGCGGAGGCAGGCACTTACCACCTACCCGACGACAACTCTGACGAAGAACTGAACCCGCGGGAAGTGGAGCCAGGTTTGCACAAACTGGCCAGCATCAGGCCGGACATAGGCGTGGACGCGGGGGCGGGGCGTTGGGGAGAGTGGCTGGACGAACATGTGCTAGCTGCCATGGATGCGTCCGGGCCCACTCTCATGATCTTTTGGGCGTGGATTGGCAAGGTGAGAGTGAAGGTCCTCATCGATACCGGGGCCTCCTCCAGCTTCACATCCCTAGAGACTGTGAAGAAGCTCAAGCTTCAACCATCAGTCCATGAGAAACCAATGCGGGTGCAGGTTGCAGATGGCACAGTCTACGACGCCAACTCTTGCATTCGACCCAAGCTCACGGCGGAGACGCGGAAGGGAAGTTATGCCAAGCAGGTAACTCTGCGAGTGATGCCCTTATCCTTGGGAGTGGACGTGGTGCTGGGGGGTGACTGGTTACGAGCTCAGCGGCGGATCACCTTTGACTACGCACAGTATGGGAGTGTGCGGTTTGGCCATGGGTCACAGAAGGTAGTCATTGCGGGATGCAATCCACGAATCCAGGGTCGTCATCTACAGGGTCTGGGCAGGCCATGGGACTGGTAGAGGCACAGCTTATCAGTACTAAGCAAGCCAGGAAGGACCTGCGAGCCTTGAAGGATAGCGGCGAGGAGGCGTACCTGATGTATCTGGCTCCAGATGGCACATTTAAAATGGAGGCCACCGACGACCCCAACTCTCCCTTAGAGGCCTCTGCAGCCCTATCAGAGTCATCTTCATCCTCATCATCGGAAGCAGAGGGTGACAACGCTAGGCAAAGGGGGGGGGAAGTTACCTCTGACGAGGAAGGCTGCAACAGCGACAGCACAGTAGCAAGCGTAGCCACCCTAATCTCCGACAGCAGTTCGTCTGAATCTGAACAAGATGCAACAGAGCAGGAGGACTGGGCTCAGGAGCAGGTGTGTGCTCTGCGACCGGCGACGTGCCCCACATCAGCGCAACCCGTTGTGCGAGACTGGGGACCTTACCCCACAAGGGCCAGATGGGAGGCGTTCCAGATGCTTCCACGAGAGCGCAGGGAGCAGGCTGCACAGCACCACGCGGAGGAATTGGAACCTGAGTGGGAAGAGGAGGCATACTGTTTGTGGAAAACAGGGCAGGCTCTGCGTCTGCAGCAGGAGCAACGGAGGAGCAGAGGGGTGAACCACAGGAGATCGCGCAGAGTTAGCGAGCCAGTACTGGCAGCACCTATAGAAGCTGAGACAGGGCAAAGCAAAGATGGGTATAGCTGTTTCAGGAAAGAGGCACCAGCTGCTGCAGCGACACCTAGTGAAGAGCAGAGCAGCGGCGCGGAGCAGCAAAGGCGAGACCAAGGAGGCTAAGCAGGATGAGGAGGACGCAGAGGTACCACAATGGATCCTGGACGAGCTGGTGAAGCTGAAGCAGCGGTACCAGGACGTGGTGGGCATGGAGCTTCCCAAGGGCGTCGTGGACCGCGACCACAAATCGCCGCTGCGCGTGGACCCCGAGTACCGTGATGGCGCACGGCACAAGAGGTGCTACAAGCTGTCCATGGAGGAGTTACGACAACTTCGTGGGCAACTGGACGAGCTCTTGGCAAAGGGATACATCCGTCCCTCGTCTTCACCTTGGGGCAGTCCAGTCCTGATGGTGCCCAAGCCCTCCAACCCCAAGGAGCTGCGACTGGTGATCGACTATCGCCAGATCAACGAGATCACTGTGAAGGACCGTTACCCTCTCCCTGGCGTACAGTCTCTCATTGATGACCTGCAGGGAGCGACTATCTTCTCCACCGCGGACGCTCTGTGGGGATTCTGGCAGGTGCCCATGGAGGAGGACGCAATCGAGAAGACGGCGATGACCACGCCGTTCGGAGCTTATGAGTGGCTGGTTATGCCCATGGGGTTGTCAAACAGTCCTTCTTGCTGGCAGCGTATGATGCAGAGCTACCTAGGACATCTCCCATTCGTAAGGGTGTTCGTGGACGATATCACGATCTTCAGTAAGAATCCAACTGAACACCTCGATCATTTGAAGCAGGTGCTGGAGGTCTGCCGTCAGAACAAAGTCCGGCTGAAGGAATCAAAACTGCGGTGCTTCAAGCGCTCTGTACGGTTCCTCGGGCATGTCATTGATCGTGAAGGATGCCGACCCCAGCAGGACAAGATCGCAGCAGTAAGGGATTGGCCCAAGCTGGAAACTGTCAAACATGTGCGACAGTTCCTGGGTCTGGCCGGGTTCTACCGCCGGTACATCCAGGGGTTCTCCGATCTAGCTCACCCATTGACCAAGCTGACGAAGAGCTTAGTGCCCTGGGAGTGGGGCCCAGAGCAGGAGCGAGCATTCGAACGGTTGAAGCACGCGCTGACCACAGCCCCTACGTTGATCCTTCCAGATCAGAAGGCAGCTCACAATGGCACCCCATTCGTCGTACAGACGGACGCTAGTGCAGTGGCACTGGCTGGGGTACTGATGCAGGACCTAGGGAAGGGCCTGCAGCCGATCGCCTTCGAGAGCAAGCAGTTCTCATCAGCGGAACAAAATTACCATGCAGGGGAACGGGAGTTAGCAGCGATTCACCACTGCACGACTCAAACGTGGAGGCATTACCTTATCTTCACGGAGTTCCGACTCATGGGAGACCATGCGCCGCTGAAGTGGCTCTTCGCTCCAGGCCGGGAACTCAGCAGGCGACAAGCGAGGTGGTACGAGGATCTGGTGGAGGTGGGCGTGCATGCGATGGAGCACGTGCCAGGGCGCACGCTGGTGGTGCCGGACGCTGCCTCACGGCGACCGGACTACGTGCAGACGACAGCGCGAGACGGGCTTAAGGAAGCAGGGTATGTGGACCCGAGCACCGACCAGCCTGTATCCGCGGAGGAGGGCCGAAGAGCAGCGGGAGCTAAAGGGAACCCAGCAGAAGTAACCAAAGCTAAGGCTGAGGTGAACGCAGCGGTAAAGGAGAAGAAGATGGGGAGGGAGGACCCTAGCTCTCCGTTGAACGCGGGGTTCAGTTCAGCAGACGAGGAGGACGAGGAGTACCCTCCAGTGAACCCTCCTGTGGTAACTGGGAAGCTGACGCAGCTTAATGGACTGTGGTGGGCGGAGACCCCCGACCTGTGGCGCGACGCCATGGACACAGTGGCCACGATGGCGGCAGTCTCTGCCCTTGCGGGCGTAACTACTAGAGCGGCAGCAGCAGAGCAATCAGCAACAGGTGATGACCCAGCGTCTCCCTTGGATGCAGAAGCCGTTCTGTCAGAGACACCCCCAGTACAACCGCCTGCAACAGTAGCTCAGAAGCCAGCAGCGGAGCAGCAGCAGCCATCAGCAGCAGTGCAGCAACCAGCAGCACAACCGCCAGCGACAGCAGCAGAGCAGCAGCAAGCAAGCCCAATGATCCGACCTGGAGAACCGCTGGTGGACAAGCAGGATTGGAAGTTGATCTCCTCGGAGTTCGCTAGGCTGCAGAGCAAGTACTCTCGAGCACTGGGAGGACCATTCCAGGTGGATGCGTGCTGTGACGCTATGGGTCAGAACCGACAGGTGAGCACATTCTGGACTGATTGCTTGAACGAGCAGTGGAGGGGCCGTATCGTCTGGTGCAACCCCCCCTTTTCAGACCCCAACGTGAGCATTGAGGACATTCTGCGACACTATGCATCTGAGGCAAAGCAGGACCCGTGCCACACAGCCGCCTTGTTCTTGTTGCCCGACTTCCCTCAGGCGAGTTGGCGACCGTTGCTACGTGAGTTTGGCCTGGAGATCGTAGAAGTCATCCCAAGGGTGAACGAGCATGGTGAACCCAACAGACTGTTTACCTCACCTGGAGAGGAGAGAGGTCACCGCGCGGCTCTGCAGGAACTGCCAGTCCCATGGCCAGTGCTAGTAGTGATAGCCAGGCCGCAGAAGCCATCCAGCAAGCTGGCCCCACGCGAGAGACCCACAGCGCAACCAGCAGTCACGCTCTCCGGAGCAGCAGCAAAGGTCAGAGACAAGTCGGGAACAGTAGAGCCAGGAGTGTTCTTGCGAGCGCTGAGAGCTGAGCACAGACGCAGCGAATATCTCAGGACCCTGAAGCAGGAGCTGCTAAATACCCAGCATCATCGCACAGAGCATTTCCGGTTGGTAAGCGACATCATTTGGAGAGTGGCTGAAGGGCGCTACCAGGTGGTGCTGGCACCGGACTCGCCCTTGCGGGAGCTAGTGTTGAGAGAAGCTCACGAGGCACCATCCGCAGGCCACACCGGCAGGGACAAGACGCTGGAGCGGGTCCGAAGACGTTTCTGGTGGCCGCGAATGGACCTAGATATAGCGGAATGGGTAAAGACGTGCGTGACGTGTCAGCAGACCCAGCCGCGACAGGGGTATCCCATGGGACTGTTGCAACCGCATCGAGTGCCAAGCAGGCTCTGGGAGGTTGTCAGCATCGATTTCGTGACCGGGCTTCCGATGACTCAGCGAGGAGTAAACGCCTTCACTACCTTCGCCTGCAAGCTGAGCAAAATGGTACACGTGGTGCCAATGACCTACAACGACAGCTCCGCAGAAGTAGTGGTAAGACTGTTCATGGACGCAGTATGGCGATTGCACGGAGCTCCAATGAAGATAGTGTGTGACCGAGACCCCCGCTTTCGCGCCGCCATGACTCAGGAGTTTATGCGACTGATGGGCGTCAAGGTAGCTAGCACCACTCCCTACCACCCTCAGAGCGATGGGCAAGCGGAACGCAGCAACCACACCGTGGAGCGTATGCTGCGCTGCTACGTTGATGAGAACCAAGAGGATTGGGACCTGTGGGTGGCTCCGGTGGAGTACGCCATCAACGACTCCAAATCGGCAGTGACAGGGTTCTCACCGTTCGAACTGGTGTACGGACATGCACCAGCGACCCAGTTGGACCTCTTCATGAACGCAGCTCTGGAAGGAGGTGCAAAGAGGAGGAAGGGCGGCCGCACAGCAGCGGACAAGCAGGGTACCGCTCACCAACTGGCCAAGCAGTTCGCGCGGCAGCTGCAGGCGGCACGAGAAGGTTTGCAACTGGCTCAGCAGCGTATGATAGAGCAGTTCGACGCACGACACCGGCTGCAGCACATTAAGGTGAATGATCAAGTATGGGTGGATGGTCAGCACCTGACTCTGCCTGGAGATCGGGGGGTGAAGCCAAAGCTGCGTAAGCTCAGGCACGGCCCCTTACGTGTAGTAGAATGTTTGTACAGCGACAGGCAGCAAGAGCTGCCAGAGCAGGACCGTGGAGCTCCGTCAGCGTACAGGTTGGAGCTACCCGTGCATTGGAAGGTGCACGACGTGTTCACAGCGGATGGGCTCACCCCAGTTCATTCGGGAGCCAAGCACTTCGTGAGTAGGCGGGAGGAAGTGGCACCACCACCAGTCTTGGTAGAGGGTCAGAGGGAGCGTGAGGTGGAACGCATCATCAGCACTCGCTTCAGGAGGTTAGGTGGAAAGGCTGGTGGGACAGTGCATGAGTGGCTAATCAAATGGAAAGGGCTTCCGCACAGTCACAGCCAGTGGCGAACCCGGGAGGATTTGGAAGGGCGAGGGGGCAGGCTAGAACCTCTGCGAATCTTCGAGGCTGAGGAGGAAAGGCTGAAGAAGGCTCCAGAGAAGAGGCGAAGGGAGACTCATAAGGGTCAGGAGGAGCAGCGAGCACAGTTGATGGCTATGAGACCTCCCACCCCAACAGTCCGCAGCAGTAGCCAAAGCCGGGCCTATCAGCCCCACCTCTCGAGAGTGCAGCACCCAGTCAGGATTTTGGTGTTGTTCTGCGGTACCGGTTCAGTGGAGCAGCAGTTCCAACGTCAGTTTAGGGACTGCGAGGTGGTAACAGTGGACATCCTACCAAAGTGGCAAGCCACGTGCACGGAGGACATCCTTCACTGGAACTACAAGCTCTACCCGCGGCATCATTTCGACGTCATCTGGGCCAGCCCCCCCTGCAAGGAGTACAGCAAGGCGAAGACACTAGGAGCTCAAGATCTGAAGCTGGCGGACAGGCGCGTGCGGCGTACCAGGGAGATCATTGAGTTTTACGATCCTGCGTATTTCTTCATAGAGAACCCAGCTGGCGACACGCTGCGAGGATTGCACACGCGCGCCGTAATGAAAGGTCTGCCAGAGCCACTGTTGACCACCTATTGTAAGTATGGCGCACCGTACATGAAGCCAACTCACATATGGACAAATGCGGCACCTTCAGTACCTTTGTTACAGTGCACCCACACGACTCCCTGCCCTGCGCGAGCAATGCTAGGAAGGCACGAGAACACGTCCCAAGGGGGCATCTCCTCGGCTAACACCTGCGGTATGGGTTCAGCCCAAGCGGTATATGCAATACCTCGTGCGTTGCTGTACCACCTGTTTTGCGAACTGAAGCTGAACGAGCGCATGAAGGAGGAGAGCGCACTCGCGGTAATGAACCTCATCTCGACGCTGACAGCGAGGACTGACATGTGCGAGTTTCAAGATACCGAGGCTGGTCAGCCACGGGGCGCAATGGCCGCAGAAGACCCGTGATCTGGTAGTGCTGAGGTTGCCAAACCTGATGAG